>CM076983.1:41638311-41665811 GCA_039105355.1 Benthosema pterotum | reverse complement strand
CCAAAACTAAAGATTTCCTTTGATTCTGTCCATGACCATTAATCTTCTAGTTGTGTAGATTAGGACTAATTCACATGATGAATATTTTAACTCTTGAGAGCGTAAATATGAAACCAAATTTGGTTTCATTTTTACGGTCTCAAGAGTTACATCCGGTTAAACCACTTAGCTGGAGACCACCTGGAACCTAGCCCCGCAGCTTTGTTCAGTTTTAAATTTTGGCCCACTCTGTATTTGAGTTTTACACCCCTGAATTTCTATTCTATTTCTTTTCTCTCTTCTATCTATGTTTACTATCCCTTTCTCTCTCTCTCTCTCTCTCTCTCTCTCTCTCTCTCTCTCTCTCTCTCTCTCTCTCTCTCTCTCTCTCTCTCTCTCAGAGACCAACAGCCAACAGTTGCTTAACGCTCGGTCTCCCACAGAAACACCTGTGGGAGGAGAAGAAGCGGCTGGCGAGGCGCACCACGCGGAGGGTCTGGTCATGAGCTGGTCCGCCACGCCTTCGCCTTCGCCTCCGCCTCCGCCTCCCGAAAGCCAGGAGGACGACTCAGACGAGCAGCAGGACTCCCCCGCATGGACTCCCCCTTCCTCCCCAGCCCGCAAACCCCACCACCGCACCCCCCTGAACCCCCCCAGCAGCACTAGGGCCACGGAGGGCTTGCGGGACACTTTGGCCGCAGGGTCCGGCTTTGCAGCTGGCGGACGCGGCGTCGGAGGCGTCCAGGGTGGAGCGGCGGGCGGCAGTGGCAGCGGCTACTTCTACAAGCCCACGCGCAGGGGGTCGCCGCGGCCCAGCGCGCAGCGCCACTTCGACATCAACGAGCACCTGCCCTGGATGATCGTGCTGTTCCTGCTGCTGATGCTGGTGGTGATCGTGGTGTGCAGCGTGAAGCGCAGCTCGCGCGTGCTGAAGAAGGGCCCGCGCCAGGACCCCAGCAGCATCGTGGAGAAGGCCATACAGAAGAAGCCGCCGCCCGCGCAGATCAAGGAGAAGTGGATCTACTATTCCAACGGACAGGGTGAGTTCCTCCTCTCCTGGCCATCTGACGTTTCGCACTGGACAAGTTTTTTTTTTTTGCACTGGATAAAATGATAACCGCAACGACACTCTACGTCAATAACATGCGCCGGCCCGGTGCCATTCCACAATTCCGAACTGCCATTGTTGCGACCTCCCGTTGTTCCGAATTTACGAGACGCAAAAACCCTACCCCCTCCAACCATAACCCTAATCCTAAAGCCCCAACCCTCAACCTAACCTCGCAGACTGTGAGGTGGAATTAGGGTTATGGTCGGAGGGTTGGAGGGGTTAGGGTTTTGCTACAAACATGCCTAAACCCTTCTCTAACCCTCATCCTCATCATAACCGCAAGCACGGCGCAGCTGATAGTGGATTTCCAGCGCATGCTCGGAGCGCTCAGATTCTGACCCCTGAATGTCGCAACTCTTCTACTATGCACCCATGCGCGGCGCATGTTATTGACGTAGAGCAGGGGTGTCAAACTCATTTTGGGGTAGGGGCCGCATTGGACTTAATGTGAATTCATTGGGGCCGGAGCACCGCGGTGCCAGTCACGCCGCGGTGCCAGTCACGCCGCGGTGCCAGTCACGCTGCGGTGGGTCAGTCGCATTAATTACTATTAATAGCTATTAATGACTTTCATTATTGGTTTTATACTTGTAGCCTAGATTAAGACCTTTGCTATGGGTGGTACTTTATTTACAGTGTGCCAATAAACCATTCAAAAATCAAATAGCTTCTTAGCTGAAATTTGTAAATGGCTACAAAACCCATGGTTTTATGCAGACCTGCTTTTTATTGAAGTGATGGATCATTGAACATTCAAAAATAATGAATGAATAAAAATAACTAATGCTTCTAAAATACAGTATATTTTTAACTCTGAATTGAATTATTATTATTATTACCCATATTATTATATTTAAATAGCCAAGCTGTGATCTGAATAATCCCTCATAGACCCTCATACTGGTGAAGTAACCTGACTCCGCCAGATGGGGCAGCAGAGAGAGGAGGAGGGAATACTCCTCTCTCTGCTGCCCCATCTGGCGGAGTCAGGTTACTGCTACTGGACTAGTGCTCAGAGAAGAGAACTTGGAAGCATTTCTTTAAACGATCATAACTTTTGACAGGAACGTGCTAGAGACTTACTTTTTTTTGATAGACTCAGACATTTTTGCTCTACAAGCCTGGGGCCGGATTAAATCATTGCGCGGGCCTGATCCGGCCCGCGGGCCTTATGTTTGACACCAGTGACGTAGAGTGTCGTTGCATCCGTCATTTCGTCCAGTGCAAAAAACTTAGTAAGTAACCCGGCGTCCTCCTGGGGGTTTGTCAACGAAATGTTGCAATAGGGATTGCATTGTGAGCATTGTAAATCTGATATTTTCACGACTTTGGCGCAACAATCTTGGATGATAAAGAAGTAGGTTGCATTCATTTCTGGAAACAAGCAAAACAAAAACATTAAAAAAAAAAGTTTAATCAAATATGAAGATGCAAGATGTGCTGCCTGACCAAACAAACACAGATGCTATCACAGATTTAATGGGTTAAATACTGTAGCCCACAAGCAAGAAGACTCAAAGATAATAGTGCCAGACGGAGTCGAGGCCCATTAGGGGTTTGTATGGTATATTACTGGAGGTTAGAGCTTGACTGTAAATGAGGTGGTGGAGCCTGAGGAGGTGGGGTTTTCAGACTGCGGCGGAGGATAGGGAGTGACCGCAGTCCTTACTGACACTGAGGGAGGTCTGCTATTGGGGCTTGTCACATGGCGTGTTTATGGTTTAGGTTCTTTAGCTGGTAGAAAGAGAGAATAGAGTGGGTTAAATCTGCTAGCTAAAATTGACATTTTTAAAGCTTTTGTTTGACACTTTGGGCTAAAGGAATGCACACTTTTTTTTGGAACAAAGTAAAATGCTCAGCACCAGATCATTCATTCTAGAATGTTATACTTGACAATAAATCTGAAATGCATCTGCGCAACGCTAACCACACCAAAGGGTTGAGAACCAAGTGATTCAACTTCAATTGCCTAAAGGGTCAAACACTATTTGGATTAAAGGGGAATTCCACCCATTTTCAACTCTTTACTATGGCATTAATATACTTTAGAGATGTTGTGTGGGAATGTTAAAAAAAAAAAGTTCCAACCGTTCTGTGTTTCCTAGAAATGGGGGTCTGAAAAAAATCATTAACATGGTGAAATACATCTTGATGACATCATCAAGTTGTGATTCACCATGTTAATGAGTATTCTTTGAGAGCCCCTTTTTTCTGAGAGTGTACAAATTCGGTTCACATTTGGACGCTCTCAGAAAAATATTGAAAATGGGTGGAATTCCCCTTTGAGATGAATTTGTCTCTCTCCAAGATATCTCCACGGAAATGTCAAATATTCTTATTTATTTATTTGACGTACTTCTATTCTGTGTTTGGTTAGACAGGTTCTGACTGAGAGATACACATGTCTCTATAAGTATCATGGTCTGGTTACATTTCACTCAACGTGACCTCATCGATATCTGGCTGAGAAAAAAATACAGTATATGTTAATCTGAAAAGGCAAACATTTGGAAATGGGCGTAAGCCACAAAACCAAACAAAAAGGGAGATCCAGAAAGGAAAAATCAATATTCACAGTCAAGAAAAAGTGTGTGGATAAGGATAAAAACGATACCCGTAGAGTGGTCAACAGTTCAGGAGCGGATCTAGGCATGGGCATGGGGGGGGCAATGCCCCCCTAAATACCCAGTCTGCCCCCCCAAACACAATGCCATGCAAAACAACCCAAGATATTTCCAATTAAAATGCTTATATTTAAAATGATTTGAAACACTACTACTGCTACTAACTAACTACAGCTGTGTCATCACTAAACCAACAGCATTTCATCATTGAAAACAGAAAACTCTCTGAGTCAGACCTTTAGCTTTATGCATGCTGCGTGTCTGTTGCAACTTCAACAACAACTGATGTTATTATTGATGCTTACTTGCGTAATAAAAGTTCTGTAACTGAAAATGGTATGGTTGCGACCCATACCATTTTCTCTTGCCCCTCCAACATGTTCTCTTACCCCCCCAAATGGGACATTTTACATCCGCCCCTGGGTCAACTGCCCTCACACATGCATGTACACACACACACACACACACACACACCACACACACACACACACACACACACACACACACACACACACACACACACACACACACACACACACACACACACACGCACGCGCACAACAAACACAGGTACACAAAGTCAAGCATTGTTCCCCATGGGTATTTATAGAGTAAGACTCTGGATCTTTCCCTGCAAGACCATCTGTTGGTGTCGTAACAGCGGGGAAACCTAAATCCAATCGATTCTGCCCCAGAGCATACACACTGGGAGGTGACACTTACACAAGCAAGGACATGACCTCACTGCAACATTAATACTGACACGCTTCCCCACAGCGCGCACACGCACACTCACACACACACACACACACGCACACACACACACACACACACACACACACACACACACACACACGCACGCACACACACACACCCACACACACACACACTTTGTTTTTGTCCTCCTGGCCCTCTTTATAGACTGATATAGACTGGGATGACATCATTATGTACTGTAGTCCAAACCAGTGTTGTTTTTGTCGACTAAAACTGTCTAACACTAAAGACTAAGTTGACTATAAGGTTTTTGATATTTAGTCGACTAAGACTAGACTAACATTTTCAAAAGACTAAGACGAAGACTAAATCATAACCTAAGACTAATGGAAATAAGAAACATTTGTATCTTCTTTTTTTCCCCTTCTTTTGAAGTATGTGTGAACATATCTGCAGTATACATTGTATGTTTCATCATAAAAACTATACAATCTGTATAACATATACAACGTATAAACTTACAATGTATTTGTATGTGAGACTAAACTACCGAGGCTAAGACTAAATCATTTTTGACATTTCATTGACTAAGACCAGACTAAAACATGAAATTCAGAAGACTAAATGGGACTAAAAGACTAAATATATCTTATTAAAAAGACTAAGACTAAATCAAAATATTCTCAGAAAAATAACACTGGTCCAAACTGGAAGCTACCACCATAAACGAAACACAGGTTCTATATTAGAGCCACAACCCGAAATATCAGTTCAGCCGATAAATTGTCCATTATTTTCCTTTTTTTAATGCCCTCTGTATTGAGTTTCCTCCATCATGAAGGCGATGTGTGCCAATTCACCTTAAATCCGACGTCACTATTTTAAGATAGCTCAGGATAACATTTTCAAGAGCAGTAGATCTCCAATATCTGTCAACGTGTCGTGTACTGTAGAGTGACCCCGTGCTCCACTTGTCATTTCACACGACGGGAGAGAGGGCGAAGAGAGAGACCCAAAGAAACACAAGCTCAGGACACCTCCCGCCTGTGATACCCAACTCTCTGAAACCCCTTTGACTGTTCCCCATCCCTCCACGCCCCTTCCAGGGCTCTGTGTGTGTGAGAGCTGTGATAAAGTTGAGCCACCCGCCTGTATCTCTCTCTCCCTTTCTCTCGCTTTCTCTCTCTCCCCCTCACTGACTGACCACACAGAGAGAACCGGAACGATCTGGTTCCAACTGCACCAGGGTTGGTTGCGAGTCCCGTTTGTGGGTCGATCGCTCCTCTTACACGGATATAGAGATAGAGAGGGGGAGGGAGAGAGACAGAGAGAGAGAGGGAGGGATGGAGATGGAGAAAGGGAAGGAAAAATAGAGAAAGGTACATGTCTCAGCTTGACACAGGGGAAATGGTATAGTCAGGGGCGGATTGGCCATCTGGAGTACAGAGAGTTTTCCCGGTGGCCTGCGCCACCTAGTGGCCTGGACAGTTTTTTTTTTTTTTTTAGTCCAGGGCAGGCCAGGGCGCTAGGCCCAGGCCAGGCAAACTAGTGTTTCTATCCTTCAAAAAAGAAAAGGTGTCCTACACCAGAGCCTTCAAGTAGGAGAGTTGCCATATTCCTGTTCACTCCTGTGCGCCAGGGCACTGCCTCGCGCTGCTGGAGGCAGTGTTGGCAACTGCCAAGATCCAAAATGCACTAGTGGCACTTCCAAAATGCACTAGAATGTACTAGATGCTCACCTGGAACATACAGATCAAAATGACCATTAATGACTAAGTTGGGCTAATTCACATGATGAATATTTTAACTCTTGAGGGTGTAAAAATAAAACCAAATGGACCCTTGCGGGTCCATTTGGTTTCATTTTTACGCTCTCAAAGAGTTACATCTGGTTAACCAGCTGCCCCCCCCCCCCCCCCCCCAGGGTGACCTGGCAAAGGCAAAATTGTCCTGGTGGGAAAATATGTGCCAATCCGCCCCTGGGTATTGTGTTTGAGCAGCACCACAGACCTGGGGTCTCCCAGACATTACCGAGCAGCAGCAACACTTGATATCCCAGACACTCTAGCGGCTCAGGTGGCCTGACAGAGACAGAGAGGGACATCTCACATATAATCGTTACTTGCGCAAGCGGATTGAGCACCAGGGGGCGTAGCGGTGGGTCTTTCTATCAGAGGGGCCCTGTACGCTCGTACATGCGCACCTACAGTACGTCGCACATGTATTAATCCACAAAATCATTCATCAGCAGCATCACATGCAGTGCAAAACATGAAAGAAAACTTTAATTTCAGCAATTACTCAATACTCACCAGTGGTGAAATGTAGGATGTAAGAACACACTTTTGTTCATTACAGAACAGGTTTTACCCCATTTTTTACACTTGTGTATATTCCTTGTGTCCAGGCTGGTGGCGCGTTGTTTTTGTTATGTTTTGCATTGACCGTGTTCTTCCTCCTCCCGTCAGTGACTGGTGGGGCTCCCTAGTGGGCTAGAGGAGGGCCTGTGGGTTTGCTGAACCCCTGAACCCTATGCAAATTACGCTACTGTTGAGCACTGTTCAGTTTGTCCAGTTCTCTCGCCTCGTACACCCTCTCTGCTCGTGCACAAGTGGGCCATAGCCTACTTGAGTGCAATGCGCAAGTTGGCACTTGACAGCTGTGTACAGCAATTATGCCAATGGATTCTTTCCACTGCATGGCACTGCTGTTTTAACGTACTGGCACACCAACCAGTGAGGAGACCCCACGAGGAAGCCGTAGCGCCATCGTCCTACTCCTCCCGCTCAACATTCCCCACGTTGCCGCCATCTAGGCATGGGCATGGGGGGTGCAGTGCCCGCCTAAATGCCCTGACTTCCCCACCAAACATGATGGCATGCAAACAACCCAAATTTCAAAGATATTTCAAATTAAAGCGCTTATATTTAAAATGATTTCAAACACTACTATTGCTACTAACTAGAATTGTGGCACAACTAAAACACTATATCATTCAATACAGAAAACTCTCTGAGTCAGACCTTTAGCTTTATGCATGCTGCATATACAGTAAATCTTGTAAAGAATTTAACTGAAAATGCTATGGGGGCGGCTCGAGGGCAGCAGGGCATGAGGGCAGCTTCGAGCCCTGTCTTTTGTCTCACAGACATCTCTTGTCTCATCCTGAATGTTATTCACCAGTGAGTCTTCCTTCAAACGCAGGGGTTTAGCACAAGGGTGTATGAGTACAGGTAGTAGGTACATTGTCAAACGAATCGCAGTGACCCCTGAAGGTATTCAACTAGTATTCAACTTGTTTGACAAAAGACACATGGCCATTTGTATACCTCCGACCAAACCATATACCTCTGATTCCTGTGAGGGCCTTCCGCTAGCCCAGGGGTCAGCAACCTGCGGCTCCTGAACACAGAACTAGTGGCTCAGTGGCTGTAGCATTATTACATACACACACTGGGGTGATCCACACCAAAATATAAACATTTCAGTCACCCAAAACGCGCTGCGCTGTCTGACAGTTGCCAGTTAAAGTAGCACTTGGCCATGTCAAAAAAGCCCAGCAGTTATCAGAGGTGGAGCTTTCAATCAGAACCACCCATTTTCAAAGGTTTACTCAGTTTACTATGTCATTAATATATACCTTAGAGATGTTGTTTGGACTAGAAATGGAGTTCTGTAAAACTCCTTTATTTTTTTATTTTTTAGAAACTCCATTTCTGAAGAAAGGTCGTGCTTCACCATGTTAATGATTATTCTTTGAGGACCTTTTTTCTGAGAGTGTGCAAATGTGAACCAAATGGACCCGCCAGGGTCCATTTGGTTCACATTTGCACACTCTCAGGAAAAAATAATAATAAAATGCGGCTCCAGACAGATTTTGAATTTAATTTTGGGTCGAAAATGGCTCTTTCAACATCTTGGGTTGCCGACCCCTGCGCTAGCCCACCCTGCATTGCAGAGCAAAGTATATCCTTATGGGTGGCTCCCTGCCGTGCGCGTGTGTGGAACTTGGCGTTGTAAACGGTGGGCGTTGTGTGAGTATTTAGCAAAGGGGGTGGTCGGCAGGTAACGCGTTGTTTTCCCTCTCGCGTTCCCCCCAAATACTACGACCGACAAAGTACCGTACGATGTATAAAATATAATAACGATGCATAACAACCGCATCAGCCCTTATTCTCTCCGCAATAAATTCCCTGTCTCCTTTCACTCTCCTGTTTTGAAGAAGGGAATTAATATAATCTACGCAATAAACAATGTGTCCCAGAGACTTTACAGACTAAACATAATGTCCTTGTTCTCCACTTAAGTTTGGTCAGATGTTTTATGACATTTAAATAAAGCCGCAATACTACACTGTAGTATCAAAACAAACACTGACAAAAATAATTTGGTAATTAATAGGTGTGAGCCAAAGGGAGAGAAAATAAGTCCGATAGGACAGCTTCCAACTGGATCTAGCATCTACAAGAGGCAAAAACTTAAATTGCTTCAAATTGCTTCAATGGATGTTTTTAATGGTGGGACAGCTCCTAAATACATATTTGATCTGCTCACTGCATATACTCAAATACCCGGGTACTGTTCTCATCATACAACAGCCACAGTACCACATGTATGTGTGTATGTGTGTGGGTAGATAAGGGGTCTTTTAATGTTTTATCACTTGAATTTTAGGATGATGGTTGTGGATTATAACTGACAGACTGATATGTTCTTTGAGAGTAGCAGCACTTTGGATATCACACAGCAATCCCACATGCATGAATTGATGCCCGCAACATTTTGAATCTATCAATCATTCCTGCGCTCAAAATGTCCCGTCATCTGTTGTTAGCACAAACAGCTTCAGCTGAAATAACATAAACAGGGACTTCTCATGGTTATGTAACGATTCAATGTTTGGTTCATAAATTACAGAGATGTCAGTCCCGATCAGTTAGATGAAAGTGCAGGCACTCCGCTCCAAAAAGTTGAGCTATTGTCTGCCTGCTGCGTCCCGGGGCAGCCGGCCAAAAAAACGCTGTGAGCTGTACTGAATGGTGATACTTGGGCACTGGGAAGAGGAGCGCACCATAGAAATGCAGCATGGCGCTGCCAGCTAACAAGAACAAAAGCATTTCTGTGGACACTAAATTATGCATAGGTTGGTGAATAGCCACTTTGACATAATGTGCACAGGGACAAACCCGTTAGTTTGTGTAGTTTTTAAACTAATCTATTTCACTGATTATGAATTATCGATTATATATTCCATTCCTATTTTGGGCATGTTATTATCGATAGGTGAGAAACTTTTCAAAGGAAAAAAAAAAAAAAAAACACTTGGAAAACCCACTTCATTATATGATTCTAAAAAATAATGAACAACATTATCAATTAGAAATTAAAATATAGTTTAAGCCATTACATGATATCATATTTAGAGGGGTTTTCACTATACGGCCACCCAGGTTTTTATTATATTTAAATTTATTTATTTATTCTTTGCGATTCCTTGTTTTTTACTGCCAGCAGACAAGACTTACCAGCTGAGACTATACCATAGTTTCATAAACAAATAATTTCTTCAGATCATGTGCTATAAAAAACATTTTTACCTAGGTTTCTGGCCCTGGCAAGCCTGCTTTGGCCAAACAGGGTAAAAAAAAGTAGCGTAAAAGTATTTTGACTACTTCCTGGCTCACTATCAGAGAATGCCAGGTCTGTGTGTGATCCTTTCTTCAATGTTTCCCTTTCTTTTTTCATTTATTGCCGGGCTGTTTTAACTGCTCTTGTAAAAGGGGTATTACAACCGTCCCAGGGAGCCTGTCATGCACCTTGGGTGGATTAAAAAGCTGTTTTGTTTTATGTTGGAGGGAATAAATAGCAGTGTAAAGTGCCTATTTGGGCTCCATGTGCATACATACGTATCGGTATAAATACATACACATGGGGCACATGCTTTTATCAACACACAAACACACACACACGCGCGTGTGCTAACTAAGAAGTAAATTACCCGTAGAAAGCAAGAACACACACATGCACCATACACACACATAAACATGCGTAGCTTAAATGTAAAACCAGGCAACCATTTACAGAAACATGCAATGCCTCGTAGGCACCATGCAGTGAATTTGATTTGGTCAGAAATATCATTAAATCATTTGAAGTGGAGGAGACACTGATCTGCATCTGTACTTATTTGGAGAATGAAATCAGTGCACTACACATTTTGCTCAGAAGAGCTAACACTGTGACACACCAAAGAATCAACATGGTTTTATCTTTCTCATGGTTTTATCTTTCTCATGGTCTCTCAATAATAACATCAGTTGTTGTTGAAGTTGGAACAGACACGCAGCATGCATAAAGCTAAAGGTCTGACTCAGAGAGTTTTCTGTTTTCAATGATGAAATGCTGTTGGTTTAGTGGTGCCACAACTGCAGTTAGTTAGTAGCAGTAGTAGTAGTGTTTCATTAAATATAAGCAATTTGAAATATCTTGGGTTGTTTTGCATGCCATTGTGTTTGGTGGGGCTGTCAGGGCTGTCAGGGCATTTAGGGCGGCATTTGGGGGGGCATTGCCCATGCCTAGATCCGCCCCTGCTATTCTGACATGCCCACTCTATGTAGGGTCCCCTGAATACGTGAAGTGGGGCATGGGTTCAGCTATTCTTGACCATGATGTATAAGCTTGTCTGTAAAGACAACAATGCACTCATCTTTGGCACAGAATGAAAGACAGAATGGTCCGCAGCAGGGAGACATGTGGTCGTCCCTTTTAGTTGCAGCCTTAGCCCCATCCAGTCAGTGTTACCGCTGACTTTGTTGTTGTGCCGATAGGAGGCGTTCTTTTAAATGTACACACACAATGCACACACTGTTTAGTTTACTTTTTGAGAGGTGGGTCAGTTGCAAGCTGTGCCCTGCTGGCAGTGTTGCCAACTTGGCGCATTTGTCGCTATATTTAGCTTTTTTTTTTTTTTTTTAACCCCCCTAGTGCCAAAATTAGTGAAAAACTCCTGGCGGAAAATCTAGAGATCTAGAGATAAAACTCTAATTTTTCACCATTTTTCCTCCTATGACAGTTTTTTGGGGATTTTGGCAGTTGGCAACACTGCCTGCTGGGAGGTGCAGTATATCCTTATCAGACCACACACGCACATGCGCACGCCTGCATCATAGCATTGATTCAATCTGTTTGGTTTTGTCTTTCCTTTAATTCACATCACCAAATAACAGACCTCAGCATGTTGAACCAGCATTATACATTCTCATTCAAAGCAGCTGGTGAGAGCTTTGGTTAAAAAAATTGCTTACACACTCAGTAGCTCTATTCGCTTTTCAAGCTGAGTCCACAATAACACCACTAAACTTGAGTTCCCTTTAGAAGACACTTTCTAAAGACATGCGAGTCAGTATGACTCAGTCCGTTTTGCAACATGCGGCGGATCCACATAACTAAAGCTAATTATTAGACAATGACAGTGACATAAATGTTTGTTGAATTCATAATTTCGCAGGTTGCAGCAAGATGCTGCCGCTCTTATTGTTTGGACAAGTTAGACTAACTATAATTTAGATCTAAGGCCTATAGCCAAGACTTCTAAATCCTAATATTTTTCTTTAAAACTTACATAATTGCCCATGTTGACTAATGAAATTATTTCTCTTCTGTAGGAGATGACACAGATGCACATGCGTGTGTACACACACACACACACACACACACACACACACACACACACACACACACACACACACACATCATGACAAAGCCATTTCCCATTTTTGGCTGTCATTTAAAAGCCATTGTACTGTACTTGCTGTCCTTGTTGCTCTGACCGCATGATTGAGTTAAACATTATCAGAAAACATTGTAACCTCATCAAAACAAGACTGACAGGCAGGCAGGCAGGCACTCAGACAAGGATATTCACTGTACAATTCGCTTATTAGCTGTATCTAGTATACAAGTTCACTACAGGTCATTACATTACTTTGGTGATCTTATACATACTTTGAGGATATTATAAAGACTTCTACGAGCTCACAACGGAGCTTGTAGATTTGCTATTTCCGAATGATTACCTGTTTATAACAAATGCTCACCTGTTATGACATGCCCAAAATGGGGATGCTAGGGTTCGCTTTGGTTAAAAGCACTCTTTAATCCTTGAACGCAAACTGTGATCTTCTGATTGGAATGAAACTGAGCATATTCATCTTTCAGGTCTTTGACATCTCAGGCTGCCTTTACACAGAAACGGGCTTCATTAAAAACGTAATCATTTCTAGCCGTTTGTGGGGGTCCATTCAGACGAAGATGGCGTTTTCGTGAGGTGAAAACGCAACAAAGTCAAAACTCTTGGTTGAAAACGTTCTGCATCTCCCGCTTTCATCTAAAGACCGCAAACGATGCGAAACTCTGAAAATGACAAGATGTGGGACGTCCCACGGAACGTCCTAGCTCACGCATGGCTCACGTTATAAGAGGCATGGGCAGTCAAGGAGTTATGGTTTGTTTGTTCATCCGCGAGACTCCGACTTGAGGAAGTAGAACGGAACTTGTTCTACGCATGTGTGGCCAGTCTATATGGCAGTGCGGTCACGCCGACACGCGCCACCTAGCGACCGGGCATCTTTATCTAAAGAGGGTATAAAAAAATGAAAACTAAACGGCTCTTTGCCGTTTTCAACGGCGACCGTCTCCGTGTAAAAGGGGCCTCAGTGTTGTTTTGCCTGTCGATGCTGAGTATGTCTGTTCCACTTCTCATCAAGCTAATGGCGGGGGATAAATGCCTTTCTGGGATAAGTGTTGACTCATACTTGTCTGACACATCTGAAAATTGCTTGCAACATCACTTTTCACATTTGGTTTGGTTGGGTTTCAGATTGCATCTTTAGGCTATACAAGCAACTAAAACGGCCGTGTGTTTTGCTGCTCTGGTTGTGGATATGATGTCATACATGCAGTACAATACGCACACATGCACAACCTCCAGGGCGCACCGCTCCTCTACGGTGAAATCAAATGTGCAATAGTTCCTATAGGGCAGGGCTGCCCAAAAGGTAGATTGTGATCTACCAGTAGATCACACAGGCCATGCAGGTAGATCACATGACAGTCCCCCCAGCACTTGGACCCTTATAGATCTGTAACTCTTGAGAGCGTTAAAATGAAACCAAATGGACCCTTACGGGTCCATTTGGTTTCATTTTACACTCTCAAAGTTAAATCATATTTAAACATCTGAATTATATAATTTTCAAGTGTCCATACAATTAGAAAATGGAGAATAAGGGCCCCTTATCCCTTAACTTCTTTGCCTTTTAAAACTACTTAGAAAAAACATTTTTCAGTAGTTCAAATGGCCAATCTACAAGCTCACAACGTGTTAATAGATTGACATGTTGAACTATTCCAAAAAGTTTCTCAAAATAGTAAAAAAAAAAAAAAAGAAACAAGGGTTTGGGTTAAGGAGTTTAGCATGTAACGAAAATGGATCCCTAACTGTTAATGTGGACAAATTGTGGACAAAAATGTGAAAGTCCTAGTTTTGGGTGCAAGAAACTAAACTCAACATCACAAACTGTCAACTGAAACCTCAAATACTATTTTCAAATGTCAGCAGTGTCATATACAAGAAAACCTTCCAATTCTCTCCCCTCTATTTTTCATTATAAGTGCATTATTCTTAAACACTATAACATTAAGTAACACCATCACCACTATTTCAAATTCAAGTCATTTTGAAAGTAACTCTCAAGTCAAAAGTGTGGGCACCCCTGATATAGGGTGACATTATCACCTGACATAGCTGTAATGTCAGGCTGTAATTAATGCATCATTTAGCCAACCTGTTTGCTTCAAGAGGTTTAGTAAAACAGCAACACAAATACCGTTAGACCTTTTGTCAATCGCTCCCTCTTTGCTTATTTACAGTTTAAAACTATTAAAAGTAAAGATGCATTGTCATCCTAC
This sequence comes from Benthosema pterotum, assembly GCA_039105355.1. Taxonomy (NCBI): domain Eukaryota; kingdom Metazoa; phylum Chordata; class Actinopteri; order Myctophiformes; family Myctophidae; genus Benthosema; species Benthosema pterotum. Next base: position 41,651,411 of record CM076983.1, on the reverse strand, counting down.
ATTACCTCCACTAACAAGGCAAAATCTACTTGATAAATCAGCATTGTTTAATGTGACCTGGTATTCTCAAGTTAAGACTAGGGTTGAGTTTCAGCACGACAGTACAGTAAAAGGACAAATGCAACAATCCAAAGCCAGGTTTGGTGGTCAGGATTGAACCACCTCAACAACACTGTGGCCGATCTACCGGCTCAAAACACATCACACTGCATCATGCATTTGTAGATCTGCCACTATTATTGAAGATGAACACTTTTTGGAAATGTCTTATCCAATGGCATGCCCAAAAAATAGTGAAGCTTGGGTTAATCTGTTCACGAAAACTGGAGATACTGCTGGAGAGCCAAACATGGAGGATCATGGTCAGATAGGATGTGGATTGGTCACCACACCAGTCCCAACATAATGCTGATGTGGCTACTGTATATATAAGTGAACAAGTTACTGTAAACAGCATTTAAGTTCTCACAAAATACACTGAATCTGTGTCCGCTTTGACATCTAGCCTAGTGGAGATATGCCTGCATGTAGCCAGGGGCGGATGTAACATTTCCCAATTGGGGTGGCAGGAGAAAATGGTAGCCGCACCCATTTTCGGTTACAGGACTTTTATTAGTCAAGTAAAGCATCGATAATAACAGTTGTTGTTGATGTTGCAACAGACACGCAGCATGCATGAAGCTAAAGGTCTGACTCAGAGAGTTTTCTGTTTTGAACAACGAAATGCTGTTGGTTTAGTGGTGACACAGCTGTAGTTAGTTAGACGCAGTAGTAGTGTTTCAGATCATAAATATAAGCACTTTAATTTGGGGCATTGCCCCCCCATGACCATGCCTAGATCCGCCCCTGAATGTAGCCTGTATTTAGAGTGGATCGAAGCAAACAAACAAGACCATGCATATTCACACACACACACACACACACACACACACACACACACGCGCGCGCGCACACGCACACGCACACGCACACGCACACGCGCACACACACACACACACACAAAGATACAATACAGACAGCACATGCATCCACGCACTACAACAAACCAACACATTCTTTTCAGCTAAGGAGTGTTTATTCCAGCTTGCCGTTCAGTTGATATGAGCTTTATGCCTAGGGTGACGCATCGCGTGACTGACACACACACACACACACACACACACACACACACACACACACACACACACACACACACACACACACACACACACACACACACACACACACACACTCACACAAAGCGCCTTACACAAACAAAAGCAATCTCACGTGCCACAGCTACATCTGCACATCCATGAGCGTTGACATACTGAATCATCCTGCACGTAATTTAGGTCATAATCCAGCGTAGTTGGCCACAGGGGCGGATGTAAAATGTCCCATTTGGAGGGGAGAGAACATGTTGGAGGGGCAAGAGAAAATGGCATGGGTGCGGCTTTTCGCGCCACGGGCAGGATAGTCTATGTAGTTGTGTAGCAAAATCCAGCTTACAGAATATTTCGTGAAGATTCTTGTAAACCATATTTTTTCTGTTCTATGGACCCTAAAGGACACAAAAAAAGCGGTTTACATTTTTTCCCCCCACCCTAACATTATTTTATCACCATGGCAACATGGCGTTGTGTATTAATCTGTCTGTATTACTGTCAACATCATTTCTCCAAATCTGCCAGCCCAATTTATACCAAATTTGGTCCAGGGGTGTATAATATGCTCTAGAAGACCCATAAAAATGTCACCATGATCGGCCCATAGGTGGCGCTACAGTACCAAATTAAAAATTATAAATCGCGATTATTCACAAACTAATTGTCTAATTCAAATGAAAATTGCTGGGTTTTTGCACAATGGGCTGATACACAAGCCCTGCAAATTTGACCACAATCCACCAATGGGTGGCGCTACAGTAACCCATTTAGGAAGCAGATGCATGGTCTTCACATATTAATACAGTGATTTTCATGTAATTGCAATGTGATTCTCGTCACATTTAAGTAAATTTTAAAGCTCTGGGGGAGAAAGAGGCAATAGCCTTGGAATATTTTACACTAAATAAGACCACGCCCCATACCCCGCATCGAGGGACGTGGTGGTGGCATAGTCATAATACACAAACAACACATCAAATCAAAATCAGTCCAGTTAATTTTCCCTTCTCATTTGAACATTTCACCTTCAAACTGTCTGGCCCTAAACCATTGGTCGCAGCAGTCATAGACTGCCCAAACCTGCCCATCCATCTTCATCTACTTATCCTAGTTCGGGCCACGGGGGCAACAACTCCACCAGAGAGCTCCAGACTTCCCTCTCCCGAGCAACCGGGCGACCTCCTCCTGGGGGATCCTGAGGCGATCCAAGGCCAGAGAGTCAATGTAATCCCTCCATCTGGTCCTTGGTCTGCCCCGGGGTCTCCTCCCAGTGGGTCGTGCCTCGAGGACCTTCCTAAGGAGTTGCTCAAGAGGCATCCTGATCCTAACCAGATGCCCAAACCACCTCAGCTGGCTCCTTTCCAGGCGAAGAGGCTCTGAACTCTTCGTGACTGAACTTCTCACTCTATCTCTAAGGGAGATGCCAGCCACCCGCTGGAGAAAACTCTTTTCAACCTCTTGTATTCATGTTCTTTCGGTCATGACCCACACTTCATGACCATAAGTGAGGGTAGGGATGAAGATAGCTCGGTAGACAGAGAGCTTTGCCTTCTGGCTCAGCTCTCTTTTTGTCACAACAGTGTGGTATAGTGACTGCAATACCGCCCCTGCTCCTCCGATTCTCCGGCTGATCTCCCTCTCCATCCTCCCCTCACTCGTGAACAAGACCCCGAGATACTTAAACTCCTTCACCTGGGGTAATGCCTCATTCCTGGACTGTACAATCCACCGGTTTCCCTCTCAATTTTCTGTATTTCTTACCCTGCTCACTGAGATGCATATCTCTGTCTGGAGATGTCAATATCCACGTGGACTCACCTGACTTCAAAGCACCACTGAATTCCTTGACATTTTAAACGTTATCAATCCTACTCAGCACGTCCATTTTCCCACCCACAGAAAGACACACTGTGGATCTCATCTGTACTACAGGAATAACCACTCATAATGTCACCAGCATGGACCTTGGCTCCATCATCTTGGACCACCTAGCCATCATCATGGACATTGACACTCCCACTCCCCTCAACAATGAAAAACGCTCCATAACTTTCCGGAACCTCAAATCTATTAACCCCTCCTCCATGTCCTCATTATTGTCCAACACCATATCTGACCCTAGTCCACCCACCCCGAACACTAAATTGGTCAATGTTTACAATGACACACTCTCAACCTGTCTCAATCAACTTGCCCCCACAATGACCAAGCACGTCTCCTACACCCACTCAGCCCCCTGGTACACAGATCATCTACATCAACTAAAAAAACAGGGTCGTAAACTGGAACGGCTTGTCAAGAAAACAGGTTCATTCCAAGGCTTACAAACCGCATCTGGAACAATACAAAAATGCTCTCAACAGTGCATGCACCTCGATAGCTCAAAATGTGGAGAGCCAAATTTTGAACAGGCTATAATAGCCAAACCCAAAATGTAATCAGAGTAAAACTTTTTTAGTTGTCCCACTACTCATCTGTTATTCAGTCCGGCAGCAACTACTTAATCCTTTAATGCAATAACTGCATCCAACCTCTCCTCCATAACCTCTGGCATGAAAACCTCCACCTGTATCCTTGACCCGATACCCATCACCTTGGTCATTGCCAGTCTTCCTGTTCTCTCATTGCCAGTCTTCCTGTTCTCTCTCCACTTATCACCAATATCATAAACCTCCCTCTCCACTGGCCAGCTCCCCCTGCTCTCATCTTGCCACTTTTACCCCAATATTGGAAAAATATTGGGGCAACTACTGACCCATCTCCAACCTTCCTTTCCTCTCCAAAATCCTGGAACACATTGTTGCCTCTCAGCTCAAGTTACACATAGACTCCAATAACCTCTACGAAACACTTCAATCTGTTTTCCATTCCCTAGCACAGAAACCATTCTCACAAAAGTCACCAACAATATCCTCCTCTCTCCTGATTCCGTTCACCTCTCCATCCTCGTCCTCCTCAACCTCAGTGCCGCTTTTGACACCATCAGTCACTCCATTCTCATCACCCGTCTCCAATCTTTCATTGATTCAACAGGAACTGCTCTTTCCTGGTTCAAATCCTACCTCTCTGATCGACAACAATTCATCTCTGTCAAGAACTGCAACTCCTCCACTACCCCTGTTACCCATGGTGTCCCCCACGGCTCTGTTTTTGGTCCCCTGCTCTTCATCTTAAACATCCTCCCACTCTGTCAGATCCTCCATCACCATGGACTTCAGTTCCACTCTTTGCGATGACACACAGTTGTATTTCTCCACCAAAGCCATCACTCCAACCAACCAATAACTGCAATAAATCAGAAATCATCATCACTGGTCCCAACTCCCTCACCAGTTCTATGCAGGATTTTTCACTCAGCATTGATGGTTCCATTGTTTCACTTTCCACCCAAATCTGCAACCTTGGCATCTTTTTTGACCCACCCTCTCATTCCTTCCCCATGTCAACCATGTCACCAAAACTGCCTTCTTCCACCTCAAGAACATTGCTCGTCTCCGACCCTTCTTGTCATTTTCTGCAGCTGAAACTCTCATCCACGCCTTCATCTCATCACGCCGGTTGATTATTGCAAGAGTATCCTCCACAGCACCACCTCCAAAGTCCTCTATAAACTTCAAAATGTCCAGAACTCAGCCGCACGTCTGCTCACCAGCACCCGGTCCAGAGATCATATCACACCTGTTCTCTGTGACCTTCACTGGCTACCAGTCAAACAAAGAATCCACTTCAAAACACTCCTGGCCCCATATAAAGCACTGATCAACCTGACTCCCCTCAATTAAGTTGCTTCTTTTTATTTTACCTCTGTAGGCACCACCCATGCAATGTGTCTTTGGGTACTCAAAAAAGCGCTATATAAGTTTCTCCTACACCCACTCAGATTATTATTATTAATAATAGACGGTGGGGGGTACTATTATTAATGTCCAATTATCGTGGATGCAATTTCTTTTTGTCAAAAGAGAAAGTCAAGTTATTTTTTTCCATTTGAAACAAAACACTGTCTGCGCGCGATTATTTAAGGTTTTTGTAGCGAATTGGTCATTTTAAATATGTTATTGTAGCGCCACCTATTGGTGGATAGTGGTCAAATTTGCAGGGCTTGTGTCTCAGACCATTGTGCAAGAACCCAGCAATTTTCATTGAAATTAGACAATTTGTTTGTGAATAATCACAATTTTTGGTTTTGAATTTGGTACTGTAGCGCCACCTATGGGCCGATCATGGTGAAATTTTTATGGAGTGTTCTTGAGCACATTATACACCTCTGGACCAAATTTGGTGTAAATCGGGCAGGCAGATTTGGAGAAATGATGTTGACAGAAATACAGACAGATTGATACACAACGCCATGTTGCCATGGTGATAAAATAATGTTAGGGTGGAGGGAAAAAATGTAAACCACTTTTTTTGTGTCCTTTAGGGTCCATAGAACAGAAAAAATATGGTTTACAAGAATCTTCACGAAATATTCTGTAAAGTACACAATGACGTGGACTTTTCGCGCCACGGGCAGGACTTTTATTAGTCTTTTATACAGGACTTTTATTAGTCAAGTATAGCGTCAATAATAACATCAGTTGTTGTTGAAGTTGCAACAGACACGCAGCATGCATAAAGCTAAAGGTCTGACTCAGGGAGTTTTCTGTTTTCAATGATGAAATGCTGTCGGTTTAGTGGTGACACAGCTGCAGTTAGTTAGTAGCAGCAGTAGTGTTTCAAATCATTTTAAACATAAACATGGCATCGTGTTTGGGGGGGCAGACTGGGTATTTAGGGGGGCATTGCCCCCCCCCATGCCCATGCCTAGATCCACCCCTGGTTGGCCAGCCAGCTCTGCCGGGGCAGTGCAGCGCGGTGCAGGGGGAGTTCTCTAGGCCGTCCTCTGTCCATCTATATGTGTTATTGTGACTGAGGCAGACCGGGCAGTGACCCGAGAGCTGCGGCACGCGATACCTTCCGGCCTTCTGGAGCCCACGCTTATTAAGATTACAGCCAGCGTTTACTGCATATGATGCATACTGCATGGCTTAAACACAGGCCTGAAGGTTTGTGTGTGTGTGTGTGTGTGTGTGTGTGTGTGTGTGTGTGTGTGTGTGTGTGTGTGTGTGTGTGTGTGTGTGTGTGTGTGTGTGTGTGTGTGTGTGTGTGTGTGTACTACATGTACACACTTTATGTTTTTTATATGTGTGTCTATTGTGTCATCAGTGACAGAATGCATGTCTTAATCTACTGTAGTCGTAGATTAACGTGTGTGTGTGTGTGTGTGTGTGTGTGTGTGTGTGTGTGTGTGTGTGTGTGTGTGTGTGTGTGTGTGTGTTGTGCGTGTGTGTGTGTGTGTGTGTGTGTGTGTGTGTGTACATAAACACACACGCCTGTTGTGTCTGTTCCGCCCCATATGAATCCGTTCCATTGGCTTACAGTACATGGAGTTAATCCTCTTCCTGCCTAAAGCTCTGCTCGCAATCATACATCAGTGTAAACTCTCAGAACAGGGTTCAAAACGTGATCTACTGTATCTAGTGAACGTGAGGGCATTCATTCTGCCATGTTGCCTTGGGGAAGAACAATTCAATATACAGTAGCTTTGGAGCATAGGAAGTCTAAAAATCTGTTCCCATCTGTGCATTTATCTGTGCATTATTGTGCATTTATTATTAATTGCGTGCCTGGGTCTCTGCTACCCCTCCCTCCCCTAACAACACTTGGCACAAAAACAATTGGAATAGTCTTTGAAGCTTTGCCTTTTGTCATTTTGACAGATATTTAGAAATATTTGTTCATGTGCAGTTTTTTAAATGTGCATTTATCAATAGTCGCAGGCTATTTTACATAAAAAAGGGAAAATAATATCTGTATGTTGGCAATTGTTGAGCTAAAAACCTTCTCTACCATAACCTATATCATAAACCTACATGATTCACATTGTTGTCTGAATCCACTGATGGAAGGTTTACTGTAGAAAAGGATAGTTTTATTTCCACAATACAGTAGAATGTTTTGAATCGCAAAACATGTTTCAATATGATCTCAAGTGAAAGCAAAAATATATGTATTATAATATATATGCATGTACAACATCCTTATAGAGTATATATATGTATGGAAAACATTTGAAATTTAAAGGGGGCCAACAGTCTGGCCATGCAAGACTAATGCAGACTTGAACTGCATTTGAACCCCACCCAGCACAAGCTGTGCGTTGAATTTAATTCTGACTGGCTGCATTTTATTTTAGTAGGTCATGGCTACAGCCAGGCTAAATATTGAATTCCTCTACACCCACTAGCTACAGCGAGGAACACTGATCTGGTGAATGTGATTAAACTGCAACAAAGCTGGGAGTGTGAACGTGACCAGAGGGGTGATCCCAGACACGCATATGCCACTTAACTCATTTGCTGCCCCTAGTGGCGCCTGAAAGTACTACTGCAGTATGCCGGTCACAGATCCCAATGATATGAACCATCACGTCCCATTTCCAGATCGGCGCTGAGTAGAGGTTTTGTTTACATGAGCAGACAACGTTAGGATTAGATGTCACCGCAAACAGCTAGATGTCGGCAGCCGTGCAAGAGAAGTTTACAATAGACATCTGAAAATAGCATGCGCAATCAACCACCTTGAACAGCGCGCATAGTTTTAGGGTGATGCGGCTTAGAAGATCTTTCTGCCAATGGAGTGTCTATGAGGCTTTGTTGAAGAAGATCGTTGTTGTTCATGACGAGGGCGTTGCTTAGCGCCGGGAACAACACTACGTGGTAATATGATGGGCTGCCGTTCCATATATGGACTATACAGGGGGTGTTGGCATCAAGTAACAGTTGTGTCAAGGACAGATGGCTGTTGGTGCCATGGATGGAACCCACAAGCTCTCGGCTATTATATAGGTTCTTTAGCACTATGTTTGCCAAACCCTCCCTGTCCGCCTTTTAATGTTTAATAGTGTTTAATTCGCCTATTATTTAATGTTATTGTGAAAATCCAAGTTGATTGCCAACGTAGGGTGAATTTTTACTGGCTGTGATGATGAAAGCGGAAATCAAGCTTATGACGTGGACGCAAAGACCTATGGGAAACCGAGTGCCCATTACGCCCCAATAGAAATGAATGGGAGTATACGAGAGCATTACGCACCGTAGCCAGGAGAGGGGGGTGTAGTACTATGAAAAAAGGCATGTCCACCTTTGCCAGCGTTAGGACTAGGCTTACAAACATTATATGTAAACAACCATCGGACATCAGACTGGAGGGATAGAACCGTCGCTAGTATAGGCTTAATGCTAACTCAATGGACTGGCATGGTACACATAGGCAGTCTGCCGGCATGGTTTCGATCGCGGTTCCGTGCAATGTTTTCTGTTTGGGAAGGGGGAAAAGGAACTATTTCAGGCAAAAATAAAACATGCATCTAGAGGAGAAACACTCCAACATTCCGCTACAAAGCAGGTAATCATTATTATCGGCATATGAACAACATGCCTATTAAAGTGTTAACATAATACTTCATTGTCACATCTTTAACACCTTTTCCACACAAGGTCCCAGCTTTTTGCAGTTACACACCCTCACAAGACAAAACCTGTTCCCTTTCACTCCATCGATTGATTGGAACTCTAATCGAAACTGACCTGCTTACTGGAAGCCAAAAGAAACCTATTGATATCCATTCCCTGTTGGCAAGGGAACACTCACACACAGCAAACGGTAAAGAGTTAAAAATGGATCCATAACAGTATGTACCCGACTACCCGTAAGGGTTAAATTTAGACCGTGTGGATTTTAGGAGGTAGAGGCGTTGACATAATATGTGTGTCTGTGTGTGAGTTCCTCTCTGTGGACCTGCCAGGACTGCAGCAACAGCTTGTTCTCACATACTAAAATAACAGTTAGGCACGGTATGGTCTTCTACTCTAGTCAGGCTTGATGACATGTCTTAGTGCAGTGTTTGTCAGTCGTTTTCATGTCAAGGACCGCCACGTTAATGAACAGGGGCGGATGTAACATTTCCCAATTGGGGGGCAGGAGTAGGGCCGGATTTAGCCAGCCCTACTAGGGTGGGCTGGAAGAATGACAGGGTTGGGCAGTGGACACCTCCAAAGTTTTTCATATGAAGCAGTGGTTTTCAAACCTTTTTGACACCACGGACCACCATTTGATGGCATTTTAGCCCTATAGACCTCAAAATATAAAATTTCTTTTTGCTGTTGTTCACAATTCCAGGCTGGAATTAGGAAACAGTCCAACATACAGATCTAAATGACCATTCATGTTCTACATTTAGTTGTGTAGACTTGGGCTAATTCACATGATGAATATTTTAACTCTTGAGAGTGTAAAAATGAAACGCTCTCAAGAGTTACAGCTGGTCAACCAACTTAGCTGGGGACCACCTCGAACCCTCTCAAGGACCACTGGTGGTCCCCGGACCACCTGTTGAAAACCCCTGATCTACAGTATGGTGTTGGAGAATCGTATCTGTAAGATTAAATGGATTCCTGGGCCTTATGACTTGCCATTCAACCTGAGGGACTAAAAATATCGCTTACAAAATTAACTTAATCGTCTCCAGGCACTATTTTTGGCTTGACTCTTCAAATAAATCAGTACTTAGTTTAGAACTGTAATAATCTAAGTTCGCAGTGTTGGACGACCTATGCGAAGCGAGCCTCAAGTATGCAGATTTATTGTCCTGCTTATTTACTGAAATAAATGGAATCCAGTTGCTTCCTTCCTCAAGAATCAAACAAATCACGGAATGCTTTGGAAAATTGTCAGCAGTAATGTCAAGTATGCTGTGAGTCATTTCTCTGCGGGCTAAACTGGGCTAAACATGCCCAGACCACCTTTATGGTCCTTTGATTAAAGACAACGCAAGCTGTGTGCGTGTGTTTGTGTGTGTGTGTGTGTGTGTGTGTAGTGTGTGTTGTGTGTGTGTGTGTGTGTGTGTTGTGTGTGTGTGTGTGTGTGTGTGTGTGTGTGTGTGTGTGTGTGTGTGTGTGTGCGCGTGTGTGTACGTGCTGGCGAGTGTGTGTGTGTGTTTGTTTGTGTTTGCATGGTGTATATCAGGGGCGGATCTAGGCATGAGCATGGGGGGGGGGGGGGGGGGGGGGGGGGGGGGGGCAATGCTTCCCCTAAATGCCCAGTCTGCCCCACCAAACACAGTGGCATGCAAAACAACTCAAGATATTTCAAATTAAAGTGCTTATATTTAAAATGATTTGAAACAAGACTACTGCTTCTAACTAAACTACAGTTGTGTCACCACTAAACCAACAGCATTTCATCTTTGAAAACAGAAAACTCTCTGAGTCAGACCTTTAGCTTTATGCATGCTGCGCGTCTGTTGCAACTTCAACAACAACTGATGTTATTATTGAAGTCCTGTAACAGAAAATGGTATGGGTGCGGCTTCATCGCCCATGTCGCTTCGCGCCACGGGCGATGAAGCCGCCCCCATACCATTTTCTCCTGCCCCCCACAAGTGGGAAATGTTACATCCGCCCCCTGGTGTATATATAAATTGTAAATCAAAGTTTCTGTTTGTGCAATGCCGCAGTTGTAGCAACACAGTGCGCCGAAATGAAATGCATGTCCTCCAAGTCCGGCGGCATCTTATTTTTAGTTATTCAAGTTGTCTTGACGGACCGTAGAGGTTGTCTTACTGTGTGTCGAGGAGAGACACGTGTCCTCACATCGTGCCCCGTGACATAGAGACACATATAGCTGTGGCTGGACGTACATGCAAATCACTGTAGCCTATAACAACTATAAACAGAATTCATGAGCACAAACGTCGTTCCATATATCCATCACCCTCCTTCCCGCTGGAAGGTGCATGCCTAAAGCTGGATGTTGATGTTTTATGGATCATGCCTACGATCAAAGCACACCCTCACACCCAGTAACTCAGTGGTTCTCACAGCTTTTCATGTCAAGGTGTTCCAAAATGACATTGTTCGGCCTGAAGAACCCCATTTGAAAAAAATATATGCCAGAAACCACGCTAAAAGAATAATTTTATGGCTCTAGCCTATGGGTTTTCAACAGGTGGTCCGGGGACCACCAGTGGTCCTTGAGAGGGTTCCAGGTGGTCCTCAGCTAAGTTGGTTAACCAGATGTAACTCTTGAGAACGTAAAAATGAAACCAAATGGACCCTTGCGGGTCCATTTGGTTTCATTTTTACGCTCTCAAGAGTTAAAATATCCATCATCTTAATTAGCCCAAAGTCTACACAACTAGAAGATTAATGGTCATTTGGATCTGTATGTCAATTTGGCTGTTTTGTTTCCCCCAAATCCAGCCTGGCGTATGTTCTGGACAAAAGCAAAAGAAATATTTAGTTTTAGAGGTTAGTTTTAGAGGTCTGTGGGGGCTAAAATGTCCTCAAATGGTGGTCCGTGGCTCAAATGCTGCATAAATGGTGGTCCCTGGGATGAAAAAGGTTGAAAACCACTGCTCTAGCCAACCGTAGAGCACTCTTCAAGAACTGGTCTTTTGCTTTTGCTTGTCATAGCTAAATTTTGACCTAGTTGAACCGGTGATGTCAAATGATGAAATCTAGGTCTTTACAAGGTTTTGGCAGAGAACGTAACACAAGGTCCCAGGGTGTGTTTGTTCTGTTAAAGGCACATTTCACCGCTAGAGTAAACTCCTGTCACTCAGTGTTGTTAGTATTTGTAGTAGATAAATGTATAGCGCAATTTGAATTTTTGACTGTCACGGTTTCATCCTCCAGGAGGAAACCCTAAATACACATACTGTAACAACCACACCAAGAAGTCTTTGGAAAACTTAACCCATTGTGTATATACTCTACTAGTTTCTGACGCTAGATTCTGTTTTTTGATACTAGTTTGTGACACTAGATTCTAGTTCCTGACACTAGATTCTAGTTGTTGACGATAGATTCCAGTTTCTGACACTAGATTCTATAGTTGATGATACTAGATTCTAATTTTTGATGCATTTTTTTATGCTAAATTCTGAGAGCGTACAAATTTCCGTTCCATTTGTACGCTCTCAGAAAAAAAGAAGCATCTAAGGAAATCCATTAACATGGTGAAAATACAACTTGATCAAGATGTTTCACCATGTTAGTGGCTTTCTTCAGATGTTTCACCATGTTAGTGGCTTTCTTCAGACAGAATGGGGGAACTTTTTTATCATGTTTACCCAACACCTAGAAGGTACATCAATGACATAGTAAAATGTTGAAAATGGGTGGAATCCCCCCTTTAAATACAAAAATCTGTTCCACCCTCATCTCATCTGGTCCCGTCCCGTCTCTCTCTCTGGCCAGGCGTGGACATCCTCAAGCTGGTAGCGGCCCAGGTGGGCAGCCAGTGGATCGACATGTACCAGTCCCTGGCCAACGCCACCGAGCGCGAGGTGGCCGCCTTCTCCAACGGCTACTCGTCGGACCACGAGCGGGCGTACGCCGCGCTGCAGCACTGGACCATCCGCGACGGCGACGCCAACCTGGCCAAGCTCATCAACGCCCTGCACCGCCAGCGGCGCATCGACGTGGTGGAGAAGATCCGCTACGTCATGGAGGACAATCCGCACGTAGGTTGCAAGTGTGCATGTGTGTGTGCGTGTGTTTTTGCTACATTGTGGGGACTTATATCTGCTAACACTCTGCCCTTGTGGGGACCTAAATTCTTGTGGGGAAAACGGTGTCCCCGCGAGGATTATCATTTAACTCGATAGAAAAAGCATTGCTGATATGCCTGGGAAGATTTTAAAGAAGTCACCACGGCCCTCACCAGGATTATCATTTAAATCGATAGAAAAGGCATTACTGATATGCAATACACCTTTAACACACCTGTCCCCACGAGGGACGTCGTGGGGACAGGTGTGTTTAGGGTGTGTTGAAATGTCGCCGCCCTACTGGCCAAACCCATGCAACTGCAAGTTTCGGTCCCCATGTGGACGGACCCAGTCAG
>CM076983.1:41545811-41635811 GCA_039105355.1 Benthosema pterotum | reverse complement strand
CAACACTCCTAACCGCAACTGAACATCAGCTGTTGTCTAGTGGACTTAATCTGCAGGCTAAGAGCATTAAAGTGTTTTTGAAAGTGACAGTTTTGAGCCCTTGATGAATGGCCCTGCAGTGCTCTGCTGCACAGAACAGCAACTTCGTCCTACTCATCATATTTTGATGCTTGTTCAGGTGCCTTTAAAGAGAATTTAAAGAGAGAATTCCACACCAAAACACATTGGGCATAAATCTACCTTGATTCCTGTGACATGATACATAATGTCCTTGATTTTTGTCACGGATGTCCCCTTTTCTACATTTCACCTTGAGGTCCCCGTCCCCACGACGACGTTGGGAACAGTTATCATGGCCGCAGGTTGTCTTTTGTCATACTGCGGGTATTTCTGTAACTCCAAACTTATTTTTTCACACATCATATCAAACCACACATTACAAGATCATTGGACCACTATATGATTTTTAAAAACTCATCCGGCACCCGTGGGACAAGAGTTTTTACTGGAGTGATTGGAGAGGAGAGTGGCAAAAGGGAGGGGAGGGAGAAGGAGGAATAGATTACCTCTGGGATTACATGTAAAGGCTGCCCCAGAGTGAAATAAAACTCAAGTGTGTTTATCAGTATACTATTAAAATGTGATGTGTGAAAAAAAAATACGTTTGGAGTTACAGAAATACCCGCAGTAGAATAAAGACAACCTGTGGCCTTGTTAACTGTTGCAACATCGTCAACGTTGGGACGGGGACCTCATGGTGAAATGTAGAAAATGGGACATCTGTGACAAAAATCAAGGACATTATGGGCTCCATTTTCGTTACATGCTAAACCCCTTATCCCAAATCCCTTATTTCGTTTTTACTATTTCGAAAAACTTTGTGGAATATTTCAACACGTCAATCTATTAACACATTGTGAGCTTGTAGACTGGCCATTTGAACTACTGACAAATGTTTTTTTTAATAGTTTGAAAAGGCAAAGAAGTTAAGGGAAAAGAAGTTTAGTGGTAACGAAAATGGAGCCCTTAGTATCATATGACAGGAATCAAGGTCGAGTGATGCCCAATGTGTTTGGTGTGGAATTCTCCTCTAATGCCTACATGCAACCTTTTGCACACCACATTGACGTTGAAGGAATGCGGGCCATGTTCACCCGAGTATAGTCACAGTTCTTTTGGTTAAGGTCAGGGGTAAGGTTAAGTTTAGATGCAACGCAGACTGGTGTTGGGAGTCTACATGGTCAGCATTCCTTCTGCATTTCTGCATCGCTATGCGCGCACACGCACACGCGCACGCACACACACACACACACACACACACACACACACACACACACACACACACACACACACACACACACACACACACACACACACACACACACCGTATTGCTTTCCTTCTCTCTTAATTTCCTGCCTGTCTGTGGAATGGAAGCAGTGGCGTTTCTAAGCAATGTGGAGCCCTAGGCGAGATTTTCTCGCCCCTCAAGGGATAAAATTATGAACTATTTTTAAACTACAGAACATATTATGTGTTTTAAATGTTCAATTCTAGTTATAGAGGACACGTATATTGTATTTATCCATAGGAGGCTTATTAGCCTGGGATCCTTTTAAAGCATGTCTAGTGGTCGCCCCCTCCCCTCGCCCCCTCCCCTCATGGCGCCCTAGGCAACGGCCTAGTCTGCCTAATGGCAAAAACACCCTGAATGACAGAGACAACAATGACATTCCATTTGCTTATGTGAGGTGTTTGTGGCCATCAAACCTCTTGGTCCATTTTAAGCAAACAAATCGTTCCCCGTCTCTCTCTCCCTGTTTCATTTCCATTCTGTGCTATGAATCTCATGCCCATCGTATTCATCTCGAGGGTTAACTGTAACAGCTATAACTAGATTAAAGGTAATTTGAATTTGGGAGGTATTCAAACGCACATGGAGCTCACGGCTATTCATTTGTTGAATAATAGAATTTATATATTTTTGCTCAGTACGCATGTGGACGAGACAATTCCCTATGAGATACTATCAGGGGTGTTCAGATATACATGTAATTAATGAACAGCCCTCTGTGCTGTTTCACTCAGCTAGCACTCCTTGGTGTGCAGCTACTGAATGGATCATGCCGTTGGAGTGCAACAGGCCGAGCTGGCAGCCTCAAGGAGGGGTGAATGATGGAGGCAGAGGAAGAGGGAGATTTATGGAGGAAAGAGAGATGGCTTGTCTAATTACTGACACTCAGCATGGCCCATCGGTCACAGCTGGAGTTGTTTTAGCAGCCATAGACACTTTTTTCCCCCTTGTAACACGCTGTGATCATCTCACAATCTCAACCCGACAGGTCAGTAGGCGATGTACTGATTTGTCTGGAATTGAAATTACAGTATGATACTAATGTGATTTACACTTCCCAATTCCCTGTGTAGAGCCAATGTGGTTATTAGTCATCTCTGAAGGCTCAAGAGCAAGATGGAGGTGAATATCAGAGGCAAAACGTTGGCAGGAGTGACAGAGACAGACACAGGGGAAATTATTTGTATGGAAATGAAATTACAGTATGATAATCTAGGGGGCACTGCCCATTTCCCTGTGTAGAGACGGACAATTTGATTGTTAGACTGCAGTGCGTGGGCCATAGTGAACAGTGGCTGTCTTCATATTACGTCATGTTACATTTTTGAAGTAGTGCCAACCACTTCCATTGAGCAATTTTACATGCGTGGTGCCTGTCTACCTGTCACGTATCCATATGTCCCCGCACCATCACTAAGCGGTGCCATATATCCAGCTATCTTTAACGTTTGTTGCACTTCTTTCTGTACCAAAATGCAGCTCTTGTCTGTCTCGTCTGCTCAGTTAGGTTTCACAATCCTAAAATTACTAACGTGATCCTCCACGTGGCCCATACCTTCATTCATAGCATTGCACCTCCCTCTCCTCGCCATGGTGCGTATGACGCTCCATAGACATTATCCCGGGGATGTATGCAACCATCACTTTATATTGTTTTATTCTACAACTTTGGCCACAGTGGCATACCCAGATGCCACGTTACCACAACGATCCCTGCATGCCTGACCATGTTCCTCTGCGTCTGACAGTTCGAGGGACACCCCCAGACACCACTCGCACCACTTCACTTTACACAGGGTGTGATTTTTATTGAGATTGTTAGATTCCAGTGCATGTCTTGTCTAGAGCAAGAGAGAGGAGAAGAGGTCCCAATTAGGCTGCAAAAATGTAAATACCGTACACAAGCACACACACACGCATGCACACACACACACACACACACACGCACGCACACACACACAGATACATGCACCAACCTTTCTCACTTTTGAAGTCTTGAAGTTTAAAGAGACTGCATTTTTTCCACTGAGGCGGGATCGTGGATAGTTCATTTCAAACCTGGTATCATGTCAGGAACAGCTTTAACTCCTGACAGATGTTTCAAAACATGCTTTGGCTTGCTGTTGCACTTAGAGAGGAGTAAAAAAAACGTATTTTCTGGGCGAGGGAGTCGACAGGACCACAGCAATTTGAGTGTTCATTTAACACAGAATTTGTACACGCTCTGAGTTAAATTAACACTAGATTTTGTTTTGTACCAACTAAAGCAAATGTTCATATATTTTGATATATACTGTATTTCTGCCACTTTTTCCACAATGAAACATATTCCAGTATTCCAGCACAGAACAGAACAGAACATATTCTACCTGCAGAGAAAAGATTGGGTGATAATATGTTTTAGTAGATCTCATCTGTTTTGTGACCTTCTGGTGTGTGCTGGAAAGACGCATGTACGAATGTAACAAAATGGACACTCTTCGGAGACAAATTAAAGGGATATTCCACTTTCAAAAAAACTTTTGGTCATTTTATGGTCTACTCAGTCTCACGTGAACACACCAAACAGTTTATAAGTTACTTCATTCAGTATTTAGATTTGATGTTCATTTTAGCGCATCCACCTCCTTCCTATACAAACCCATTATAACTTAAAACTCCATTTTAACCATGACAGATTATTCAAAAACAACCCATTTTTTTCTGGTGGCTGATATTGTCCTCCTAATACGTGAGAGGGCCATGGGATTTCATTTACAGTTTTTATTTATTTTTAAAATATTGTTTTGGAAAATGTAGCCGCCTCCATATCTGGGAATGCTCACCCAAATGAATAAAACAATATTTTAAAAATAAATGAAAACTGTGAATGAAATTCCACGGCCTCTCACGCATTAGGAGGACAATATCAGTCACCATAAAAAGATGGGTTGTTTTCGAATAATCTGTCATGGTTAAAATGGAGTTTTAAGTTATAAGGGTTTTGTACAGGTAGTGGGCGAATATGATAAAATGAACATCAAATATCTAAACACTGAATTGAGTAACTTATAAACTGGCTGGTGTGTTCACATGAGACTGAGTAGTCCATAAAATGACCAAAAGTTTTTTTTTAAAGTGTAATATCCCTTTAACACTGAAGTCTGAGGGAAATTAACACTGGAGGCTTTCACGTTGTGTACAGACTGATCAAACCAAATTACATGGCATCAATTCCACATACTGTACAGAGACGTCGTAATCAGAACAGCGCTGTTTTTTGCTTTCCGTCACGTGAGAGCCCCCGAGAATCAATCCGTTGTGACCAATACACAAGGCCCCATGAGTGATTTATTCTGCGAGGAAATGCACTTTGTGATTGGCGTAATCACATTTGTCCACAGGAGACGCCGTAACAAGAGTGCCACACAGAAGCACATCATCAGAGACAGCATCTCTCTTTTCATTTCCTCCATTATTTCTGTTCAACTTCTTGGGAGTTCGGAAAGAAAGTATACTGTAGCAGGGCCGGATTTAGCCAGCCCTACTAAGGTGGGCTGGAAGAATGCAGGGTGGGCATCGGGCAACTCCAATGTTTTTTTCTTATATGAAGCAGTTTTCAACCTTTTTGACACCAGGGCACACTATTTATTCGGCATTTGAGCCACGGAGAACCACCATTTGATGACATTTTAGCCCCACAGACCCCAATACTAAAGATTCCTTTTGCTTTTGTCCACAATTCCATCCAGGCTGGATTTGGGAAACAGAACAGCCAATCATACAGATCAAAATGACCATTAATCTACTACATTCTCTAGTTGTGTAGACTTGAGGGTCCATTTTCGTCACCGCTAAACCCTTTATCCCTTAACTTCTTTGCCTTTTTAAACTATTTAAAAAAGAACATTTTTCAATAGTTTTAATGGCCAATGTGTCAATAGATTGGCATGTTGAACTATTCCAAAAAGCTTTTTAAAATAATATAAAAAATGATAAGGGGTTTAGGATAAGAGGTTTAGATGGTAACGAAAATGGAGCCCCTGGGCTAATTCAGATGGTGAATATTTTAACTCTTGAGAGCATAAAAATGAAACGTAAAATGAAACGTAATTTTTTATTTTTAACGTAATTTTTATGCTCTCAAAGAGTTACATCTGGTTAACCAACTTTCCACGTTTTAGCCTGGGGACCACCTGGAACTCTCTCAAGGACCATTAGTGGTCCCCGGACCACTGGTTGAAAACCACTGATGTTACCTTTGACTGGGTGGGCATACAGGATGCACGTTTGGGTGGGCTCTGCCCACCCCTGCCCCCCCTCTACTGTATATCCGGCCCTGAAGTATGTTCAGGGCTAAATGAACACTGAGGGTTTTAGCAGTGAGTCGGCTCTGTCCTTGCCTCCCCCTACAGCCACGGCCATGCAACAATGAGACCCAATTTCCTCTGTAATTGAGTGTTTACAACTCGGGTCCCGTTAAGGCTGACATGAACGCAGCACAACTCTGCTTTCCTTCCAACAGTAAATAATAATGACATCATTAAAACACAAACCACATGCTTTAATATCCCGGTGAATGACCGACGCTTCTGAGAAATGCCTGACTGTGATTCATTTAAATGATGTTTTTGAAGAGGCCAACACTCCCCCACAAACGTCCACCCAACCCCCCGACACGCGCACACACACACACACACGCACGCACGCACGCACACACACACACACACACACACACACACACACACACACACACACACACACACACACACACACACACACACACACACACACACACAAACCCGCCACCCCTCTCTGTCTGTCTACTAGGGCTGCGACAATATGGGTACCTCATAGGCCTGTCAAAAAAATCGATTTGAGTTAAAATCGCGATTTTTACTTCCGCCTGATTCAGAATCGATTCGCATTTTCCCAAAATCGATTTATTTTTTCCCAGTTAGTGAAGCTATTCTTCCGTCAGAGCCATAGAGTATAGACAGAATTACGGCAACTCCGTCCACTGCATGGGGCCAGTCCAACAGCGGCAGTTTGTCCCTATTCGTGCTGCATGAACAGCACGCGAGAGCGTGAGAGTTTCTGACCCCTCAATGTCGCAACTCTTCTACCAGATGGCTCTGACTTCCGTGATTTCAGTGTGGCTTCACTAGCGGCTACGAAACGGGAGTGCTGTGTTGTTGTTTTTTTTGTGTGTGAGAGAAACAGTGTATTTGTTGTCCCTGTTCACATAGAAATCTATGTACAAGAGCCACCATTGGACTGACCCCATGAAGTGAAGGGAGTTTGCATAAGTCCATCTACATTCTGGGTAGAAGAGGTGCGACATTGAGGTGTCCGAATTTGAATGGCTTGAATAGGGACAAACTGGAGTTGACAACGGGCGCTCGTCAGTGCGGCTGGAGTCGAGTCATTAGTTCATTATTGGCTGCAGCCGTGTGTGTGTACTGCTCAGATGATCAATTGACGTGGGCTTTGTCAAGCAAATCCTCTGTGAAAGTTTTGAGCAGGGTAGTTTAGTTCAGAGTAGTAAAAAAAAGCTAAAAAGCATGCTAATAATGACTGCTAAATGGATACTACAGAAAGATCAGCTGTGACGTGTGTGTGTGAGTGAAGCAGCTATAGAAGTCATCTAACAAGCTCTGCGACCAGTTTTGCCTTGCGGAATTATCCCTACAACATTCTTTTCCTCACAGATTTTTATCAGTATTTGCCAATGGCATAACGATTATTTATCACAGGAGGAAGTATACGATATACTGTATATCGCTGGAGGCAGTATTTCAGCACACGCCTACCGTCTACCTCTCTCTCTGTCTCCCTCACTCCCTCTCTGTCTCTCTCTCTTCCCCTCTCTTTACTGTATTAGTGAGGAGATATCAGTAATCTTCACTGGATATACCGGAAAGGGCAAGTGGCCTAGGGGGAAGTTGCATTTTTTGTTTTGTTTTGTTTTGTTTTGTTGTGGACAACGCTGTCCCTTGCTCTAGGCCAGGGGTTTTCAACCTTTTTCATCCCAGGGCCCACCATTTATTCAGCATTTGAGCCACGGACCACCATTTGTGGACATTTCAGCCTCACAGACCCCCCCTAAACTAAAGATTTCCTTTGCTTTTGTCCATGACCATTAATCTTCTAGTTGTGTAGACTTGGGCTAATTCACATGATGAATATTTTAACTCTTGAGAGTGTAAAAATGAAACCAAACGGACCCGCCAGGGTCCGTTTGGTTTCATTTGTACGTTCTCAAGAGTTACATCTGGTTAAAAAACTTAGCTGGGGACCACCTGGAACCCTCTCAAGGACCACTGGTGGTCCCCAGCCCTGCTCTAGGCCTCTGAAGAGATGCAAGCACTGATTCAACACACCTTTAATTCCTTTAATTCCTTCCTCTTTCTAACATCCTTGCACTCAACTGGCCAGGTCTTGTCCAACGTGAGTCACGTGAACTACAGCAGTAGTTTTCAACCTTTTTGATAGCAGGGCAAACTATTTATTCAGCATTTGAGCCACGGACCACCGTTTGAAGACATTTTAGCCCCACAGGGAAACAAAACAGGCAACCATACAGAACAAAAATGACCCTTGATCTTCTACATTCCCTAGTTGTGTAGATTTGGGCTAATTCACATGAATATTTTAACTCTTGAGAGTGTAAAATGAAACCAAATGGACCCGCAAGGGTCCATTTGGTTTCATTTTTACGCTCTCAAAGAGTTACATCTGGTTAACCAACTTTACATCATTTAGCTGGGGACCAATTGGAATCCTCTCCGGGACCACTGGGGGTCCTCGAAACCACTGTTTGAAAACCACTGAACTACAGAATATAGAATGCACTCAGTATAGTGCGCATTATTACTGTATATGGCGTGCAAGTATATGGTGCCATTTCCACATTAGAATAGACCTACTACCGTATTTAACTGTAATCATTATTTGATCTTGATTGTGACCGTGTGCTATGATCTTTTTTCAACCCAAACACTTAATCATCTGTTTGGGGCAAGCTACTGATCTTTCCTTCCAAATTGAATGAAAACACAGCCATCTGTTCTTGAGATATTTAGAGACAAACAAATGTAATGGGGTGGAAACAGAACCCTTATCTGTCTGTTACGTGGGAGGAGGTCACAATGACTCAACTCAACAAAATCAACTAGAAACCATGATCACAGAAAAGAACATTATAGATCTACGTTATTATCCCTGCTATGATTTTTTTTTTGCTACAAATATACAAACATACATATATACGTATATAATCGTAGCTCAAATACTACTATATACTATCTATTAGAGATGTCCGATATTGACTTTTTGACCGATATCCCGGTATTTCCTGATACCAATATTTTTCCGATATTCATTTTTAAACCCTTTATCGCCCGATAATATCTGTAATATCTGATAATATCTGTAATATCTATGCAAAATAAGTCAGGTTGACGGTGGCTGATTCACATTTTAATGTTATCTGTTAATGTTAATGTTATAATTATCGGAACATCCCATCTCCTGGGACTAATTAAATGTCATTTGGAAAAAAAAAATCCTAATCTTTTTGGTGCAATTACAGTAATTCACGTGCTTGGTGTGTTTGTTTCCGTCCCCTAAGACGTCAATATCTAAAGTAGGCCAAGCCTGTACTGACACATGCATGCATAACATAAACGTGTGTGTGTGTGTGTGTGTGTGTGTGTGTGTGTGTGTGTGTGTGTGTGTGTGTGTGTGTGTGTGTGTGTGTGTGTGTGTGTGTGTGTGTGTGTGTGTGTGTGTGTGTGTGTGTGTGTGTGTGTGTGTGTGTGTGGCCTTAGCCTCTCCCCCTCAGGTTGTAGTGCTGTGTGTGTGGTACCATGAACAATCAACACAGCTAAAACCTTCTCATTCTGTCACACACACACACACACACACACACACACACACACACACACACACACACACACACACACACACACACACACACACACACACACACACACACACACACACACACACACACGCGCTATACAGAACCTTCTGGAGAGGTGACACGGCTCCCCTACAGTGAATGACTAAACGGTGAATATCACACCAATGTGGAGGTGTCTGGTGTCTCAGTCATAGCACAACCATATTGCTGCTATCAGGTGGCGTTAATCCAGATTAATGCCTTATTTGTCTTTTTCATGTCCAGTGCTGGGCAGTAACAGATGTTACTGTATACTGTAATATTATTACCTTTTCCAGCAAAAAGTAGTGTAACGATATTACTCTGCCAAAACGGCTGATATCTAATATGTTGTCTAAGCATGCCTCATTACTTACATTACAAATGAGCTTGTTGTGCATGGTGTGAAAATTGAAGAGATTTACAAGCTATACAGATAAGAAGAGAGATGTGCAGTAGTTTGTAGATCCTAATCCATCGCAGCATTCTGCACTCATGACGTACACTGAGTGCATTTGGTTTCATTTTGCACTCTCAAGAGTTAGATTATATTTAAACATCTGAATTACATAATTCCATACAATTAGAAAATGGAGAATAACTGTTATTGTGGACAAATTGTGAACAAAAATGTGAAAGTTCTTAGTTTTGGGTGCAAGAAACTAAACACAACATCACAAACTGTCAACTCAAACCTCAAATACTGTTTTTAAACATCAGTAATAGTATAAACAGGAAAACCTTCTAATTCTCCAGCCTTCTATTTTTCATTACATTAAATAACACCATCACCACTATTTCAAAGCTCAAACTTTCTAGGGGGTCTTGAAATGGATTTTCAGTAATGGAACATGAGTTTGATAATGGATCATGTTTTTGATGTGTAGTCCTTGTTGAGCCGCTCATTTTGAAAGTAGATCTCAAGTCAAAAAAGTGTGGGCACCCCTGTTGTATGCCATGCAGGAGTGGCTCATGTGAGAGACAGAAATAGAGAAAGATTGAACGTAAAACAAATGAATGAAGAAAGGCCAGTGAATGACAGGGAGAGTAAGCTGGCAGAGACTTCCAACCCCCATCAGTTTGGCCTGGCAGTGGGCAGAGATCCATAGTGACCGATGGGATTCTCTGCACCCAGTGCGTTTCCACATCATGTCCCATCTAATCAAATGAAGCTAATGAGTAACGACAATGGATTGTCACTGCCAGTCCTTGTCTCCATTCCAGGCTGAAGGCATGGGGAGACAGTATGTTTTGCACTCCGTCCGTGTGTCCGTCCTCCGATGACCCTCTGCCCCACCTTGTTCTAAAAACGCCTGTTATAGTGCGAACATGAGGCGACTTTTCACATTTTTACAAGGACAAGGACAACCCCTTAAAGGGGAACTCCGCCCATTTTCAACATTTTAATATGTCATTAATATACCTTAGAGATGTTGTGTGGACATGATAAAAAAAAGTTCCCTCAATTCTGTATTACCTAAAAATGGAGGTCTGAAAAAATCATTAACATGGTGAAATACATCTGATGACAAAGATGTATTTCACCATGTTAATGATTTTTTCTTTCAGACCCATTTTTTCCTGAGAGGGTACAAATGGACCCGCTAGGGTCCATTTGGTTCACATTTGTATCCTTTCAGGAAATTTTTGAAAATGGGTGGAATTCCCTTTAACCTGTATTTTTCACCGCTGCTTTTTATAGCTCTACCAGGAGGCCGATCTATTCCATCCCCAATGGTCTATAAAGTCTGCAGCATTGGCCCGTTTTGAACAAAACGCATTAAAGGTAGGGTAAGTGATTTGAAATTCATGGTGTAGTACCAGCCTGGTGCACTAGGGGCGCCAAACAGTAGCTACACTATGTGAACCTGCTGCTCGCTCCTGATTGGAGGAGAATTCGCCACCACCTGGGGAACTTTTATTAGCTCCTCTGCTAACGTGGGGGAGGGGGAAACTCCATATATGGTTTCCACACCTTATAATAGAGCATTTTAACAGAAAAAAAAATATTTTTTGGGTGATATCTGACAAAAGTGAAATCACTTCCCCTACCTTTAAATCACAAACGCAGTGTGCAATTTATGTTAAATCTTTAACACAATTTCCTACTAGGCAGACACACGTTTTTCACCTTGGCCTGTTACTGTGCCACCAACCGCTGCACTTTGTACTGCAAAACCACATTTTTGGAACAAAATGCCTCAAATCATCCAATTACCATCAAAGGCATAAGAAGAAATGCCACCCTGCCACAGCCTTACCTGGTGGAGACCTGTGCCCAGAAGGGAACTTTTTACTAGTCGGACATCTCTTGCTGCAGGTCTGAAGTCGTCCCCCTGTGTTGTGTCCTCCCATGGCGTCTATGCAATGACCCTTCTTTAGGCACGAGCAGGGGCGGATATAACTTGTCCCATGTGGGAGGGGGGGGCAAGAGAACATGTTGGAGGGGCAAGAGAAAATGGTGTGGGGGCGGCTTCGTCGCCCATGGTGCGAAGCAATGAAGCCGCACCCATACCATTTTCGGTTACATGACTTTTATTAGTCAAGTAAAGCATCAATAATAACATCAGTTGTTGTTGAAGTTGCAACAGACACGCAGCATGCATAAAGCTAAAGGTCTGACTCAGAGAGTTTTCTGTTTTCAACGATGAAATGCTGTTGGTTTAGTGGTGCCAAAATTGTAGTTAGTATAGCAGTAGTAGTGTTTCAAATCATTTTAAATATAAGCGCTTTAATTTGAAATATCTTGGGTTGTTTTGCATGGCATCGTGTTTGGGGGGGGCAGACTGGGTATTGCCCCCCCATGCCCATGCCTAGATCCGCCCCTGGGCACGAGATTGACTGGCAATTGAATGGACACAAACAAACAAAAGTGTACAGTGTATGAAGCAGTTAGGACCAGTTAGCACTGGTTCAGAAACCACAAGGGGGTGGGTGGGGGGCATAAGACATGTGGATGAAAAGACACGAGGCAGAAAGAAAGAACGAAAGAATGAAATAAACTAGAAGAGAGAGAGAGGCATGAGAGGGGAGGAAGAACGATGGAGTGATGAAGAGATGAAGTGTGGACAAGTACGTGTGTAAGCAAACAAATATGAAGTGGAAGAGATGGAAAGAGACAAAGATATGGGAGGCGTACAGACGTGGAAGTCAGATAGGCCTACTGTAAGAGAAAGATATCTGAGAGAAAGACAGATAGTGTGAGAAAAAACAGTATCCCACAGTATCTGGGGGAAAAGAGAGATCAGACAGATAAAGTAGTATTAGATAACGATTAACGAGTAACGACATGTCAGAGATATCCTTAATATTAGTCAGAATCAAGAGGAGAGAGACACACTCCTCTCTTCCTCTGACCAGTTCAATGCTGTTGAATGGTGTTGAATGACCGCCTAATGTGCAGTGCAATGAGTGCATACCGGTAAACATCATTAAACGGACACAATGTGACTCATATATATCGTCAAACTCTGTCGCACACCCCTGCTGTGCATGCGCATGTCTGTCTGTTTATGTGTGTGTGAGAGAGAGTGTACATATGTGTGTGACTGACTGACTGTGCGTGTGTGTGTGTGTGTGTGTGTGTGTGAGAGAGAGAAAAAGACAAAGATTCTGTGTTTCCCTCCCGTGTGTGTGTGGGTGTTTCTGTGAAAGAGAGTCTCAGACTATTAGTGGGTTAGAGGTAGAATTTGTGAAAGAGTGTGTATTCTTATGTAAATGTAAGCGTGCGTGTGCGTGTGTAGTTTAGTACAGAGGTTGGAGCAGAACTGAGCCATCCAACCCACATATTCACGTGCACAGTCGCTTGCACACACACATACATGCGCGCACGCACACGCTCAGGGGATCAGTATGTTCTCTAGCTAGCAGTCAGAACACTGCATACTCAGCCATTGTTTCCGCACAATGACGTTTGTCTCCCTTTTTTCTTTCCTCACTTCCCCACTTCTCCATCCTCTTCCTCTGTTCTCCCTCGTTCCCTAAACTAGACCCCACTCTGTCGATGTTCCATCTCTTTCCATCTTTGCTTGGGGGGGGGGGGGGGGGGGGGGCAGGAGAAAATGGTATGGGTGAGGCTTCATCGCCCGCCGCACACATACCATTTTTTCCTGCCATACCATTTTCGGTTACAGGACTTTTATTAGTCAAGCATCAATAATAATAATCAGTTGTTGAAGTTGCAACAGACACGCAGCATGCATAAAGCTAAAGGTCTGTCAATTATGGTCAATTATGAAATGGTGTTGGTTTAGTGGTGCCACAGCTGTTAGTTAGTAGCAGTAGTAGTGTTTTAAATCATCATTGTAATGCCATCATGTGTGGTGGGCCAGTCTGTGCATTTAGGGGGGCATTGCCCCCCCATGCCCATGCCTAGATCCGCCCCTGAACCAGTGTTGGTTTCGTCACATGTCACACCCCCTTTTTGAAAGGTCTGACGATGACGAACAAAGCAAAAATAATGCAGGACTGAGAGAGAGAGAGAGAGAGAGAGAGAGAGAGAGAGAGAGAGAGAGAGAGAGAGAGACAGAGAGAAAGGAGAGAGAGAAGAGAGAGAGAGAGAGAGAGAGAGAGAGAGAGATACACACAGTATATATACAGTATATATATATTATATATATATATATATATATATATATATATATATATATATATATATATATATATATATATATATATATATATATATATATATATATATATAACTAAAACTAAAACCCTTTGGACTGTCCATTGACTAAAACTAGACCAAGACTGCCATGAATAGAAATGAAAACATGTGACTAAGACTAACAAAGCATCTTGTCCAAATGACTAAGCCTGACTAAACAAAAATAGCATTTTGTCAAAAGGACTAAGACTGACTAAAACTAAAAAATGCCTGCCAAAAACAACACTGCCCTGACCCCTCCCCCATCTCTCCATCTCTGCGCTCTCCTCGTATCTGTTCTCCCTCTATCTCTCTTTATATAAAGAATGTGCCACTTTGGGTTTTTTTTTTTCCCGCGAAACGTTAATCCAATCAATCAATCAATCTCTCTGTCTCTTCTTCCTTTTTCTGTCTCGTCTGCAGTTTGACATCAACCAGCTGTCGACCTCAGTGAATGTAAGCCAGAGCCTCAGTCCCATCCACAAGCCTCTGGAGTCCCCGGGCAGCAGCGGCGGCTGCAGCAACAGCAGCAGCGGCGGGAGCAGCGTGACCGCGGCGGGAGCGGCGGCGGTGGGGGGCGGGGCCTCGGGCGCTGCCGCAGAGCAGTCGCCGGTAGACCGCTCCAAGTGCTTCTTCCCCGACGAATCGGAGCCGCTGCTGCGCTGCGACTCCACCTCCAGCAAAGACTCCGCCCTCAGCCGGACCGGCTCCTTCATTACCAAAGGTATGGTATATACAGTAGCATACCTGGGCATTATGCGGCCCCGGGGGCCAAATGCGGCCCTTTGGCTGACTCTGAGTGGAACCCGTGAAAGGGTACAGTGATTTTCAACCAGTGGTCCAGGGACCACAGTGGTCGTTGAGAGAGTTCCAGTTAAATATGGAAAGTTGGTTAACCAGATGTAACTCTTTGAGAGTGTAAACATGAAACCAAATGGACCCTTGCGGGTCCATTTGGTTTCATGTTTACGCTCTCAAGAGTTAAAATATTCATCTGAATTAGTCAGAGAATGTAAAAGAATGGCCATTTTTGATCTACGTTTGCCTGTTTTGTTTGTGAAATCCAGCCTGGAATTGTGGACAAAAGCGAAATAAATCTTTACTTTTGGGGTCTGTGTCGCTAAAATGTCCTCAAATGGTTGTCCGTGGCTCAAATACTGAATATATAGAGGGCCCTGGTGCCAAAATGGTTGCTCTTACTCTTACTTTTATCTTGAAATTAAATTAATATTAGACAGACTTTAGTTCAGTCTTTAGTCTTGGCCCTCCACAATATTATATGTATCTCATTTGGCCCCTTGGGAAAAATAATTGCCCACCTCTGGTATATAGGATAGTGCTGCAAACGTCAGGGCTCCTTACAAGGAGAAACGAGTCTGTGTTGGCCTGTTGGGCCGACACATCTCCAATGTACAATTGTACAACAGTTCCAAAAATCTCACCACAATGCACACGATAGCAAGGAATCGTCTTTACCAGGGGTTTTTAACCTTTTTGATACCAGGGCCCACATAATTATTCAGCATTTGAGCCACGGACCACCATTTGGGGACATTTTAGTCCCCACAGGCCCCCAAAACTCAAGATTTCTTTTGCTTTTGTCCACAATATGGATTTGGGAAACAAAACGGGCAAACATGCAGGTCAAAATGACCATTAATCTGTGGACTTGGGCTAATTCAAATGATGATTATTTTAACTCTTCATCTCAACTCGTTTCATCTCAGGAGTGACATCTGGTTAACCAACTTTTCATCTGTTAAACCAACTTAGCTGGGGACCACCTGGAACCACCTCAAGGACCACTGGTTGAAAACCTCTGGTCTTTACCATTATCCTACCTAAACAAACATTATAGCGTATAGCTTTATAGCTTAATTAGCCTACACCAGGAATGAATTATTACCTCTTGAGCGTAACAACATGCAACACATACCCATTGCCTTATTTAGCCAGAAAGACATCAAGGACACATTTGAGCTGTGGCGGCCATATTTATTTATGTTTATGTTGTAGCACAGCAGCTTATACAGTATAATTACGGTTGACAGATACTGCCGTATTAGCACAAGGTTTGATATCAGTTATCACTCTCCCTGTCTTGTCATCCCTCCCCTCACCCAGGGCAAATAAAGCACCTGCAGGTGATAAAGTATAGCATACTGTAGTATAGTGAGTCATGTGCGTGGGCAAAGCAATATTCTAGGTATTGATTCTTTAATAGCTTTTATGGCGTAATTAAATTGAGCAAGTCAAATAGTGCAAGCGAGAGCAGCTTTCCCCTTGCTGTTACATAACACTGGGCCATGTCTAGCAGACAAACAGGGCCCACCCATGTGTGTGTTATAGAGCATATGGCAAGTGCTTGCAATGACTGCTAACTTTTGTGAGATGTACTGTAAATGACATCTGTAAAGTATATAAATATGTATATATAGCAGGGGTGGATGTAAAATTTCCCAATTGGGGGGCAGGAGCAAATGGTATGGGTGCGGCTTCATCGCCCGTGACGCTTTGCACCACGGGCGATGAAGCTGCACCCATACCATTTTCAGTTACAGGACTTATATTAGACAGGTAAAGCATCAATAATACCATCAGCTGATGTTGAAGTTGCAACAGACACGCAGCGTGCATAAAGCTAAAGGTCTGACTCAGGGAGTTTTCTGTTTTCAATGATGAAATGCTGTTGGTTTAATGGTGACATAACTGTAGTGAGTAGCAGTAGTAGTGTTTCAAATCATTTTAACTATAGTCACTTTAATTTGAAATATTTTGGGTTGTTTTGCATGTCATCATGTTTGGTGGGGCAGACTGGGCATTTAGGGGGGCACCCCCCCATGCCTAGTATATATATATACAATGTACAACTGAACTATAACTATAAGTCTATATATGCGTCGCTCCTTCGAGTCAAATCCAACAGGGACAAGCACACCCATCTTCGCCTCCTAAACATTTGCCACATTTACCAGGGGCCTCACGGGAAGACAGCCTTGAAAGAAGCCATTTTGCAGTGACTTTGATTCAGAACATGCCAGAAGCTTATATAATCCTCCATTAAAAAAAAAACGCCTGTGCTCCAAAGCCTGCACTCCTGCTGAGACTTATAAAGAAGCTGTTTTAATGAATATGATTAAACTGCGTCATTATTAATATGACTGCAGTGGTTCTTTTGGCCAACATTCTCATCTCAGAAGCTAGCTAGGCTTGTGTAGATAATATAAGATATTAGGGATTTGTAACATCAGGGTCACATTTTAAACACTCTGCAGTTCATTCACAACAGTTTACGCTTGTGTGAATGTGTGCTGACCAGTAATTATGCCGTATAGCAGTGGTGTCAAAGTCATTTGGGGTGGGGGCCGCATTGGACTTCATGTGACTTCATGGGGGCCGGAGCGCCGCGGTGCAACCAGTCGCAGACTGCAAGCATGCACAGCACACGCATGTTTATGTACACAGCCGTTACTTCCACACTACAGTATATCACACAAGTCATATTTATTATTAAGAATAGATATTAATATATATATTATTGGTTTCATACTTGTAGCCTAGATTAAGACATTTGCTATGAAAGATGCTATTTTTATTTACAGAGCGTCAATAAACCATACAAAAATAGCATTTAAATTTCAAATACTAAATTTAAGTAAGTATGTAAAATTAACTAAGTATAGTTCTCGGTTATACACCCTTGTACTGCTGAAGTATAGTTCTCGGTTATACACCCTTGTACTGCTGAAGTATAGTTCTCGGTTATACACCCTTGTACTGCTGAAGTATAGTTCTCTCGGTTACACACCCTTGTACTGCTGAAGTATAGTTCTCTTGGTTACACACCCTTGTACTGCTGAAGTATAGTTCTCTCGGTTACACACCCTTGTACTGCTGAAGTATAGTTCTCACTTTGCAGCGCCAGCAGCCTAGCCTGGTAAAACGACTCCCCCTGCTGGACAACATGCATTACATGCCGTTCAGAAGAGAGCTCAAAAGCATTTCTTTAAACTACCATAACTTTTGATAGGAACGTGCTAGAGACTTACTTTTTTTTTTGTTAGACTCAGACATTTTTGCTCTACAAGCCTGGGGCCGGATTAAATCATCTTGCGGGCCGGATCCGGCCCGCGGGCCTTTACTTTGTCAGTATATGCCGTATAGGGTCAAGAGAGAACAGAACACTACACTTCATTATTTACGTCCCTGTTCCTGGCTTGGCTGAAGGTGTGTTCATTAGTGACGTCGTCCGGTGTTGCCTTAACTAGAAATGCAAGCCTTCCCTCAGCCCTCCAATGAATGACACATGATTATTGGACACTGCTTTAAATGATGCTAGAGGGATCATTGTCCTTGTGTAAGGTGTGTGTCTAGTGCCCCCTTCTGGAAGAACATTGAGTCAACACCTTTAGTACCATGAGAAGGACTATTTTCAGCAGTGGCTTTCAACTCTTCACTTCCAGCTTATTTTTTCACTATTCGAGGCACAAAACCACCATTTGAAGGGATTGTATTGATGGTTGGTTCTGTAGGAGAGATAGCAGGCAAACGTTGATCAAAATAACAATGAATCTTTGCTTTCTAATTTGGATGCAGATGTTTAACAATAATGTGACTATTTAGAGCAGGGCTCGGGAACCTTTTTGGTTGAGAGAGCGATGAACATCACATTTTTAAATGAAATTCTGTGAGAGCCATACAATTTTTGAAAACCTAAAATACAAGTAATTTTGTGCATTTTATGTAATTTTAACACTTTAAAAGTACAATAAGCCTGAATTATTTTTAATAACATTCTTATGCTGTTGCTAATTTGCTATTATCATTGTATATTAGACACCCTGCAGAACCTGCTCTCTCCACAAAAGCAAATTCCTCTGTCCTGTCCTGCTGAAAAAATACAATACTCCTCGTCCTTTGATTGTCTTTTAGTCATCTTCTCATCTTTCTTTTTAGTTAATGCGATTAGTTTGTTGTACGAAACTTGTTGCACATGCACACATCGGCCATTATTTTTGACAGCAGAGCAAAATACATCAGTGTCTGAGTCTGCCTCATCTGCGCTGCCTATGTGATTGATCGATAAATAGATTGGATATATACAGCTGTATGTTTGCCGATTTCCCACTGAAGTTACCATATTTTCCGCACTATAAGGCGCACCGGATTATAAGGCGCACCTTTTAGAACTGTTTTCATATATAAGGCGCACCTGATTATAAGGCGCAGAGAGTAAAAGCTACTACAGTTAACATAGAATAGAATCTTCTGCAGTCGAAAGATCCATATATAAGGCGCACTGGATTATAAGGCGCAGTGTGGATTTTTGAGAAAATTTAGGTGCGCCTTATAGTCCGGAAAATATGGTACTCTGAACCGGCTTTCTATAGTCGCCGGTGACCGGTTCCATTTCGCGCAAACAAGTCTAATGACATTTTGTTTTGTTTTTTAAATAAAGATTTGTCCGTGAGCCAGATGCAGCCATCAAAAGAGCCACGTCTGGCTCCCGAGCCATAGGTTCCCTACCCCTGATTTAGAGCGTGAGATGAAACCACATGGAGCTCGTACAGGTCCTTTTGGTTTCATCTTGTCATCATCTAACCCCCCCCTCCTTGCAGAGAAAAAGGACACGGTGCTGAGGCAGGTGCGCCTGGACCCCTGCGACCTGCAGCCCATCTTCGACGACATGCTGCACATCCTGAACCCGGACGAGCTGCACACCATCGAGGAGATCCCCGCCGCCGAGGACAAGCTGGACCGCCTGTTCGAGATCGCCGGGGTGAAGAGCCAGGAGGCCAGCCAGACGCTGCTGGACTCCGTCTACTGTCACCTCCCTGACCTGTTATAGTTGGTGGTGGTGGTGGTGGTGGTGGTGGTGGAGAGGAGACAACTACAACAACAAAAAATTAGGACATTTAAAGATTGAAGAAGAACTCGTGCTAGGATCTACGAGCTCATATCGCGCCACCGAGTGGTGAGAGGTCTGCTGCTCTAAGCCACCTGAGTTTCTGACACTAGATTCTAGTTTCTGTGTCTAGAGTGATCATGGGATTATCGACCAGAAGAACGAGGTCTCTAATCCGTACATCCGCAAAAAAGAATCTGGGATCAAAAGACCAAGAGATGTCTCATTCTCTAGTTGATATTTCTGTCCTTCTTTCTGTCCCTCCCCCTCACCACCCTCCTTGTCTTAAGGAAGACCAAATTAATCTTGGTGGGGCTGAACGTTATTTCCTCCCGCAAACCTCGTAGCAGCAGCAGCAGCAGCAGCAGCAGCAGCAGGCTGTCCAACCTGACACCTCAGTCCTCTTTTACCATCCCATATCCCTATCACATTGCCTTCTGGATATCCAATATCACTCTTTCAGCTCTCTTCTATTATTCTCTACATGAGGCCTGCATGGGTACCCTGTCTGGGTACATTTTAAAAGGCAATGTAGACGGAGATGAGGAATTTCACCATTTTGGGTTCATTGTGAAATGAATGGTCTCATTTCAAACGGCTCTGCATCCATTTTGTGTTGACGTTCATTCAGCTAATGTTAATTTCAGCCTCGCGCACGCGCACACATGCACGCACACACACGCACGCACGCACGCACACACACACACACACACACACACACACACACACACACACACACACACACACACACACACACACACACACACACACGACTGGGTATACTGTAGGTATTAACACTGTTCTTGCACATTCATGGAAGATGAATCGAATGCACCTAAGCTAAGTTCAAACCATACATACAGTAGATATATTGTGTTTATATATATATATATATATATATATATATATATATATATATATATATATATATATATATATAGAGCCAGTCAGACTGAAAACAGTGACTTGAACACCAGAGGTACCACTAAGCGAGCTGAAGGGAGCCGGTCTCCGTGCCAAAACGTTGCGAAGTTAGCTTCGGTCGACTCATCCGCCATCCAAGCCGTGGGCACTGCATGGGCACAGAGTAGCAAAACGACTGTGCACCCCGGTCATGTTTTTTCAGCCATACTGTTAACATTTCGCCATGTGCCTGATCATGTTGTGAAATCACTATTTACCAAATCCAACAACCCCTACAACCCTCCTCCACCCCTCCTACCACTGCCCACTCTTCTCAATCTATTGCTGCTTATATACATCAGTCTCTTGGCTCCATAGCTTGTAACCACTCTGCCAAACCACCAGGGGGCAGTGGTTCTCAACTCCAGTTGTACTTGCACGTTTTCTCCCTCTGCTCTACTAGATGGGTTCATCGAAAATTCGCCAGGTGTGAGTTGAGAACCACTGGTCCTGCAAACTGGCTGTAAACAAAGCACTGTATCCCGAATAGCAGGTTAATGTTGAATATGAATTCAAATATTAATTGAATTAATATTCAATAGTAACAGTGAGTCCTGATTCGATATGAATGTCAATATGCATAATGGTATTTAAATGTTAGATTGATATTGATTCATCTAATCTTGAAATATAGCATTAATATTATGATATATTGCTCTGAGAGATTTGTTTAAATGCCACAAACAATAGCAGACTATCAGGGGTGCAATGCTCTACTCAGCAACGAAAGTCATACATCTACTGCAATATTAGATTTCTGATATCTGGATATTCTTTTCAGATTGGAATAATCTTGTACTGAAATCGGATATTATATGGCGTTGTCTTGAACTCTGATACAATTCACAGGACTGGTCCGAATGTTCTTTTTTTCCCCGGCCTTTTTTCCTTGGAGCCAAAGCTGCATATATCTAAATCTTTTTTTAAAAAGGGATGTTTAGATACGTGGCTTTGGCAGGTTTTAACACTGACGGAACTCTGTGTGTGGACAGCACACAGTAGAATCCTCAGTGGTAATTTATCCATTTTGTAACTCCCGAGAGTGCACAAAATGTACGTAACCGGGTCCATTTGTATGCTCTGGAGTTGAATGAACACTCAGGATTGTACGGTGTACCACACATACTGTTGTTACCAAGTACGCACACTAAAGAGTGAAGACTCACTGCTAGCGCCTCGCCTCAACAATGTAGCGTTAAAAAAGTGTTCTTGATACATTATGATGCTTCATGTCTGTGTGTTTTTTTTATTATTATTATTATTCAGACCGAGAGTGTCAATGAGAGAGAGAGAGAGAGAGAGAGACGCTTGTGATTTAATGCAGGTGTATGTTTGTTATGTATACATGCTCAATGTGATACTAGTATCTGTAACAATATTGATGCACTAAATTCATGTGTTTTTTCTTTTGCTGGAGAACGATGAGTAGGACCTTTTCTCATCCTCTCTCTGCCACTTCATTGACTTTGTTTCTAATACCTTTAAAATGCTGTTAACTAACGTTTCAGTTTGTTGTAGGTCTTTTTTTCCCTACATTTTATTTTAATATTGTTATCATTCACGGTGTCTATTTTGTTTGGAATTTTTGTTTCTTTTATTACAGCAAACTATGTTATGTTTTCACGGGCATTCAGACTTTTTTTCCCCTGCTTGGTGTGATTTTAAGAAAATATAGGAGGAAAAAAAAAGACCTTTCCAGGGATGTAAAATATGCATACTCCATTACTCTACTTGAAATCTGTCTATTTGTGGTACTTGATTCAAACAAGGCAGTAAATGTAATGTACTCTCAATACTTGCTTCCTATTTCCACATTCTTATAAAAAAAGGAAAAAAGAAGAAAAAAAAAACATAAGAAGAAACAAAAAATAGAAAACACAGCCACTACTACACAAGGCACCACCAAAAAAAAGAGACAAAACTTCAAAAATGATTTTGCTCTGAAGCATGTTGGCATTGAACTATAACGAGCGAGAGCAGATGAACAACTGTCTTTTCTCACCAAGCCTATCTTACCAACTCACCGATTGGCTTCGGATACTATGGAGGAATTCGTCCCCTGATGATTGAAGAGTGAAGATTTTTGATTGCACTGCTGCAAAGCCTGCAAACACCGCAGACATGATGGGATATTAAAGAGAACTGTCATTTTTTGTGTTGTCGGTGAGGATGATTGATGAGCTTGCTCTCTCCGTGTTCCTGTGGAGACTCTTCAAGTGCAGGACTTGAGAACTATATATTTTCTATATATGTATGATTCTATAAGAGGACAGGGCTGAGGTGAGGTTTGAAATGCACATGCGCTCCGCCCAGTGGCGGTTTTCATTGGACTTCACACGTGTAACCAGTATGTTTACTACTATGTAACCTCTTAAGAAAACAATTAAAGCTCAACACGTTTGTCATAACACTGTTTTCTTTCATTTTTCGAACAGATTTGTAATAGATAAAAAAAGAATGGCTTGGGCAAAGCCCTAGCCTAGCCCTGGGCAGGATTTATGTTTATTTTGTTTATAATGTGGGCTGTTTATAATATGGGCTTACTCTCTTGGCTTGCTTTCGACTTCCAACACCTACAAGGTAATTTGATCAAGGGTGGCATAACAGGCAGACGCCTAGTTCATTCCTATCACACCATCGGTACAGTTATCATGTTCCATAGACAGGTGAGTGAAGGATGGGGGTCATAGAGTAGCTAATACAGTTACCACATGGGGTTCTGTCCAAGTCTCCCAGAGGAAAGCAGAATCCAAGTTTGAGATCTACTGTAGGCCAACAGCTCCATCTGAGACATACCAAATCTATTTCTCAACAGAAAGCAATGAGAAACATAGCTTTGAGATACAACAATTGAGCAATATTTAAGCCACTTTGAGCTCTTCAGAGGATCCATTTGAGATACACCAAGTGTATTTCTCAGGAGAAAACGATGAGAAACAGGAGCCATAAGCTCAGATCTCAATCAATCTTATCTATGGCTTACAGTATATTATTGCTCAATTGTTGTATCTCAAAGCTATGTTTCTCATTGTTTTCTGTTGAGAAATAGATTTGGTATGTCTCAGATGGAGCTGTACTGTAGATCTCAAACTTGGATTCTGCTTTCCGCTGGGGTCTCCATGTTAAATTTAGTTGTCATTTACAACTCTTGTAAAACTTGTTTAACTTTCACTACTAAGTTGAAGGTGTGGGTCTACTCTATAGAAACACACGCACACACACACACACACACACACCCCCACACACACATTGTCAATGGTGGGGAATACAGTGGTACTATTTACGTTTGTCCTATGACCATGGTAGATATTTTTTCATAATGGCCACCACCTGCTGACATTTTACCAGTAACTCAAATTCTGTACCAACCAAAGATCCTGATTCAGGTAAGACCCTACCTTTTCAAGGATGAGGTCTCATCCTTGAAAACTTGAAAAGCCATAGTTTCTCTACACTTCTTATGGTCTCAGACAGTGTTCTGGGACTATGCTATAGTCAACATGATGTACATTTGCTGAAGCCTGCGTGCAAGGTCCAACCCAGACTGGTGCAGTTGGCTGCTGGCTGACCTGGAGGCCCCATTTGGCGTGATTTAAGTGGTGTTGTCTGGCCCAATTAGGGGGCTTGACTATTTAACACTGTGGCAGTTTAGCCAAGTCTGTATTTGGTTTTGAGGCTATACTGTACAGGAGACAATTGCTCACCAGGTAACATGAGGTGAAGGCTACTTCAAGTGTTCTATTGCTTTGGTTGACATGATAGGGAACCTGATAATGACACTGAGGCCACTTCAATCTTTGCATATCCTGCATAGTTATGATGGCAGATGGCTACTTCAAGTGTTCTGTTGAGTCTTTGCACTCGAAAGGAATGGTCACCATGGTGCAATATGTAAAAAGTCTTTTCCAAAAACACAAAAATCCATTTTTGGTTAATTTGGAAATTGGGCAAACAATTCATATTTTTTTAATTTGTAGACTGGCCACTCAAACTAAAATTGTTCTATAGGTCATTATCTACAAATTAGAAATGGAAGGCAAACATTTACAAGAGTTGTACTGTAAATGACGGTGTGTCTAGGCCTAGGGAGAGTGTGTGTTGCAACACCCACCTGCTAGACAGCCAGAGGTTGTCGTGCAGGGCAGGTGTGCCTGTGTGCTTATGTTTGTTTGTCTGTGCACATCCACATGAAAGGCAACACATTTAGTGATTTGTAGTGACTGTTTTTCACCAAACCACAGGGGATTTCCTAAACAGTGCAGAATGAGGGACGGTGTGCTTCCGTGTGTGTTTCAGCAGGAACCAAATGAAAAGTCTCACAACAATGCACACGGAAACAGTGATTTACAGAGAGATTGTCCTTACTATTGTCCTACACAAACAGATCATATGAGTCACTATACAATCATTCTGCTTAGCTTTGGGGAGGCTTTGAGAAATAAATAGCTGTCTGTAAACTGGCTGCGACCGCATGAACAAATGTTTATCCCATAATTTAGGTGTTAAAATTGAACTGCTGACTTTCAATATGTCTATTTGAACACATTTTGTCTTGATTTAGTTTAGTTCTGTTGTTTAATGAGTTTTTATTTATACTCTATAATTGTACCCTCCTGTAACTACAGGATTTCTCATATAACATTAGGGCTATTATGATACTTGTTAATCATAGGCTACAGCGATTTCTAATGTCATAAAATGTTATATTCATATTATATTAATGCTTATAGTGCATTATAGTGGAGAAATGGGCTTCTATGACAACACTTTACGAGAGACAACGAAATCAATTTGCAACCGAGACATACGTATGTCATGGTGTTAAAACGGTCGCAGCCGCTATAAATTAGTTGCGGCCGTTGAAAACGGTCAAACGTTCCCTACTAAACCTAACCCCTAACCCTAAACATAACCTCAGTAAATCCTATGCTTAAACCTAACCTTAACCCCATTAACTGCGGTCGCGACCGTTTTGCCAAACGTTGCGACGTGCGCTGTGGTCGCAAAATGATGTCATGAAAGTTGAAAAATAACATAAATTAGTCACAACGTATGCCGTGGTTGAAAATTGATTTCGCTCCTCCTGGAGTTTACAGAAACAGTATACAGGACAAACTACGGAGTGAGCTGAAATCGTTGGTTCAGTAGAACTGCCATGTGTACTGAAGATGCGGTACATACCATAGCATGTTGATCTTATCTATTATGTAACCTGGGGATTTCCCATGCCCACGTACAGTACATAGTTTCCTTTTTGGGGACATGATGCCATCGCCGACGCCAACTATAGCTTCCTTGTTTAATGGTTGATAACATTATCATGAACTAATTTTGAACTAAATTTACTTCTTCGAGACTAGTCGATAACATCATTGTTTACTAATATTGGTCTTTGTGGTTTAAAATACCTTTAGCAAGGGACTGTACTTGTACTACTACTAAATTGTACTATAATTTGGAGTATAATACATTTTTGTTCAATAGACTTCTCCACTGCAATTGCTTGACAGGTTTACTCATAAAACTAAACTAAATACAACTATACTTCTAGATAATC
Organism: Benthosema pterotum; assembly: GCA_039105355.1. Taxonomy (NCBI): domain Eukaryota; kingdom Metazoa; phylum Chordata; class Actinopteri; order Myctophiformes; family Myctophidae; genus Benthosema; species Benthosema pterotum. The sequence goes on along the minus strand of CM076983.1, from coordinate 41,609,462 downwards.
TATCTAGATTTAGATTTAGATTATTAATACACAATTAACCAGCTCTATTTCATACTTTGGCTCTTGGTGAATGTACAATCTACACACTCATGTCCCTGTATCATCACATTGTTATGTGTTGCAAGCATGGGTGTAGTGGAGGGGGACACTTTTCTCACATCTAAAATATATTTTTGGGCAAAAATATGTTTTTCGACTTGTCATTTACTTTAATGGATACAATTAAGCATTGTAATCCCTGTTTCTAAATAGGCTATAGACAACTGTAAGTTTTAAATAGTGTGTGTGTGTGTGTGTGTTTGTGTGTGTGTGTGTGTGTGTGTGTGTGTGTGTGTGTGTGTGTGTGTGTGTGTGTGCGTGCGTGTGTGTGCATGTGTACATTTGCAACTAGAAATCACTCTGTTGAGATGGCAAATTGCACCTTACACACCTTACACACACTCTATAGTGCTGTGGACCAGGAGTCTAGCACAGGGCATTGGTTTCTCTTAGGTTCTCCCCTGATTGCTGCGTTCCTCCTGCTTCCTGACAAGAGCTTGCTGAGATTGTACGTGTATCCAGTGAGTCCATATGTTGAGGATGACCAGAGATGCAGGGCCACACTGCCTGTTATCTCTGCCATCACATTGGAGGAGGCCTGGGATGCCCTGTGGCCTAGTGGTCCAGTCTAAGCACAAGTGTGTGGCGTGTTCAAGTCCTGCTCATGATGACCTTTACTGTCTCTCCCCATCTCTCTCTCTCCCTCCCATACCTTTCCTGTCTATGCTCACTTGACAAAGCCAAAAACAAATCTTAGGGGGGGAAAGGAGGCGGCCTCAACCAAATCCGGAACTAGAGCACATGCCTGTCAGGTTTGACTAGCACTATCACTATTCCATGAGATAACGCTCTTTTACTTCATCATCATCATCATATCATATAATCATATATCATATCATATAATTTAGCTGTGTTAATTTTTAGCTGTATTTTTAAGTGACCACATTTTGAGTTGCTGGCCCAGTTTTGAGGGCTAGCCCCTCAAAAACATCTCAATATTTGCCACCGACAATGAAAGGAGAAATTAGGTCAAAATTCCGCTAAATATGACGTAATTTCAAATTTCAAATCATTGAACACCTTGACATTAAAGGTAAAATGTCTTCATTGCATCTGAAAAACAATGTAAATGTCTGACTTAAGCCTATGTAACTATACTGTAGTCCAGTGCTAACACAAAGTATTATGTGCTTACTTCACGTGGGACCAGACTTTGTATTGACTTTCATTGAATAATAACATTTTCTATCAAAGGCAAGACAAAAAACCTAAACAAAAAAAACCCTCATCTCTCCTTTCCCCCAGAGGCTCCACAAAGCATATTTGGTCCTATGTGTGAGCGTGTGTACAGTACGTGCCTGTGTGTGTTAATACGGCGTGACATGGAATCATTGGCAAGCATCCGAGCCAATTTCTTGACTTGAGTTACCGGTATGGCGGAAGTAAACTTGTGCCTCCAGCTCAGTTTCACATTGCAGGTAACTATTGCACTGTCAGAAAAATAGAATAAATCTTCCTCAGTCTTCCAACATCATGTGACACACCTGCAGCCACATAGTCAACAAGAGAATGAAAAAGTATACCAAATAGAGGGGAAAATCCACAAATACATGCACAAAGATGTGAACAAGGAAAAATCTGACATTTGGTCGTCCGAACTGTCTGCAATTTTAAAGGAGAATTCCGGCCCAAAAGTTTTTTTTTGGTTTTTTTTTTGTCTTGCAGTTATTTTTTTTTTTTAACAAAGTGGTCCAGGTGTTATTTTGTGAAAACACTCCTTTATAGCTGTTTCCCCTACCCCAAAATAAGCTTATAATGGGGACAATGGGCGTTGTGCAAGTTCACCTATATACATCGCTCCAAAATGCAATTTTTTGCTATATATTGTGCCTCCACCATGTCAGTAGTGAGTTAACACTCACACTTTCACTTTCACATTTGGTTCAGCAGTGATCCAGATGTCTCAAAAGCTGAGGGCGTGGCACATGGTTTATGGCTGAACCACTGCTGAAACAAAAGTGAAAGTGTGAGTGTTAACACACTACTGACATGGTGGAGACACAATATACATGTACAGCAAAAACATTGCATTTTGGAGCGATGTATATAGGTGAACTTGCACAATGCCCATTGGCCCCATTATAAGCTTATTTTAGGGTAGGAGAAACAGCCATAAAGGAGGATTTTCACAAAATAACACCTGGACCACTTTTTAAAAAAGGAAATAACTGAAAGTAGAGATAAAAAACTTTTGGGCCGGAATTCTCCTTTAACTAGAGTAACTATAGTAGGCCCATGCCATGCCTTACTCAAAAGGGAAATGTATGGGTTTTTCTCCATTTGATGCCAGTTTATAGGTAATATAGGCAACTTTATCTGCGTTTGTAAACAGATTTGAATGTAATTCCACTTCACCTCCAATCTATTGGCTCATTATGACTTGCTTTGTCATGACAAAAAGGATTTGTAATATATATATTCGCCTACCTAGCTAGTGAAGTATCAGGTGCCGGATGGCATGAGGACCAGGGAGTGTGCGTTGCGTTATGGCTAAAAAAGAGTGGCATAAAAAAGGAGGAAGAAGGAGGACCCAGGTGGGCTTCTGTTCTGTTGCATGTTGTTCGATTTATTTCACAGAAGCATAGTGACTCAATTATAACAGCATTCTTAGCAGAGCATGTCTTACAAGAAAGAGTGTCAAAAAAAGAGTGAGTCCCCGTTCGGCCTATGTGCTCACATTGCAGTCCAAGTGTCTTTGTGGGTGTGTGTTTGGAGAAATGGAAACTATGTGTGCATGCAATTTAACTCAATTACTGTTTGTTCTGAAAGGTCCTCGCAGACCTACATGTTTAAAGGTAAAAAGGTGAAAGCTGTAGATGAGGTAATTACCTAGGCACCTAGTTAATTACCTACACAACACAAGCATCACACAGCCCTCTCGGCTATAAGACAAAAGATGTTGTACAATTCAACAAATCAAGCTAACAAACCAACAATTAGCTTCGACAGAGCAAGGGACAATTTACCACAAATGTTTGGGTGCGACACTTATAGCTGCCTGTGTTTAAACTTTAAACCTATCAAACACTACAAGTTAACTGTATAGATTTTAATGGGCCATCTTAAAATATATTTCAATACATAGATATATTATATATACAGTACATGTTAGTGATGTGCGGGCTGCGACCATGAGGGGAGAATCGCAGGCTAATAAGCCCAATATGGACATTATACTTATCCTCTGCCATTTTACAGGAGATTTTCCCTGGACCCCCCCCCCCCCCCCTTACCAAATGGAAGGGGGGCTCCAGGGAAAATCTTGCCTAGTAGGGCTCCAAATTGCTTAAAAACGCCATTGCTGTAGCCTACATACACTTATATGGAAAATGACTAACCTCATAGCACCCAATCACCCATACTAACCATAGGGCTACACGTTTTTTTGTGAATCCATAATCTCATCCATATCCTGCTGCCCCTCGATATTTGAGCAAGACATCTGTATAATAAAAAACACTCCCTAGGGCCTAGACCAAACGGTTTTAATCCATTCTAATCTATTTTACAAAATATATATAATAAAAATACAAATACAATTGAACTGAGGGAATGCATGGATGGGATGGCACACTCTGGACCTACTTGCTGCTACAGCATGGTTGACTTCAAAGCAAACAATCACTATCAGTAGCTGTCACTCCACACGTCGCTCTCATAACAAACAAGGCACTGCAGGAGTCAGTCAAGGAAGGCGGACAGAAAATCGTTTGGAGCCTTGGACAGAGATTGCACATTGTGAATGTTGGCGTTTTAAAAGTTCCTAAATAACATTTTAAAGCCACGTTTGTTGCTAATTTTGTTGCTAGTTAGTTTGTAGCAGGACATTCTGAAATGAACCAAGCCCAGCTTGCAAGAGGAGGTGGTGAGTAGCAATTAATTAATTACCGTAATTAGGCTACTGTCTGTCTGGTACCAACTGTTATCCACTTCCCAATGCAAATAAAGGGACAATAGCAGTAGGATATTGCTTTGTTCTGTGTCATGTACGGTAACATTGAGACTACATTCTACTTGCGCAGCAGAGCTGCCAGTACGGTAACCGACAGGCGCCAAGAAGACAGACAGAATCCTGCATAATAATGTACAGAGACACTGACTGAGAGGGACGTAAACAATAGCCAGTAGCACACAAACTGAACTTTTAACAGTCAGTGAAAGGCAAATTGGAGCACTGTCTTGTTGAGCCACAGAAAATTTACGGAATGTTACAAGTTCGTTTTTTTTTTTTTTTTTTTTTTTTTTTTTGGGGGGGGGGGGGGGGGGGGGGGGGGGTCAGTAGAATATCTATGAAAAAATAAGAAGCGTACAACATCTTTTTTCTTTTTCTTTTAGTATATCTCTTGACAATTTTCAAAGGTAGGCCACCTAGCCCTATATTACATAATGTCAAAATATTACACAAAACAGTTCTGAAGGTACATTTCCTTTGTGCTCCTGCAATTCCTCAAGACATTAAAAACAAACCGGTACATTACACAATACAAGAAAACATCAGTTATAGGAGCAGTAATATCCATGGCTCTCATGACTCTTGTAGACTACTTTACAAGCAGCAACTTGCTAAGTCACTATACATTTACAATGTTAACGTCTACATAAATGTTCTGATTTGTTTTGGCAAAAGGATTTGTAAAAAGCTTCACACTGTAGAGTGTGTGCATGTGCATATCTTGTTATGGTGGGAGGGGGGGGTCCAAATCACTGAATGCTCCTTTACTTGGAAAGTATGACATTATGGGCCCCGATACATTTTGTGCTGAAAGGTTAATCTGCCATACAGTTTGCAATATAAACACAAATCAGGACATACAGTCGTAAAGGCCACCTGGGTAGTTAGAAGGAATAGAAGCACAGCGCAGTGCACAACACAGTACTGTACTTGTCCTAGACCAGTAGACCTGGATAGATTTCCGTTCATGGCTGTCATTCTATCTACAATCAAACCATGCTTACTATAAGCAGGGGTGTAGTGGAGGGGGGGCGCGGGGGGATGGCGTTTCCCCACTTCTCTGACATCTAAAATCTTTTGGGGGCAAAAGTATGTTTTTTGACTTGTCATTTACTTTTATGAATGCAATTAAGCATTGTAAACCATCTTTCTCAATATGCCATAGTTCTCTGTATATTTTAATAGTGTGTCTGTGTGTGTTTGCGCAGGTCACGCAAGTGCACACGCATGTGTGCGTGCATGTGTCTTAAGAGGCGTCCCCCCACTTCTAAAAATCCCACTACAACACTGACTATAAGGCCAGCTAGTTGACAGGTGGGCCCCTGTCTCTCGTTTCGTCCACACTTTTTCTCTGAATTCCTGCACAGTTTAGCCTTGGACCACAAATTGCCCAGTTACCATGAGAGAGATATAATTGTTTGGCAAATTAACTGTAATGTGGTAGCCGAGTATGACCTGTTCTCTTTGTTTCTGCATATCTATGTGCCATTGAGCTGTCACAGGAGTCACTGTGATTCTTGGCTTTAGTTACATTGATGGTACATGAGCATACAATGGATGCACTTTTTTTTTTTACTTGAGAGGGAATGCTTTGGTTGTGGCGCATATTCAGTGACCCATCTTTTCATTGTTTGTGATTCTTGGTCACTGGATCTATTGTATAAGAGATAAAGACAGGTTTCTCTGTTAATCCTTTCAGATTGTCTCTCAGTCTATTGTCTCTCTCACACGCACGCACCCGTGCAGGCAGGCGCACACACACACACACACACACACACACACACACACACACACACACACACACACACACACACACACACACACACACACACACACTCACTCACACACAAAGACAGACACCCACGCATAGATCAAACGTGAGTCTGTCTAAAAAATATATTAAACCTGTTTAACAGGTGAGTAGACCTTACCATATTTCAGGAAGTATTTGTTTCTTCCCACAACACACATTGCGGTGTGGGTGGTGGGATTGCCAGTAAGCTCTGTGGACTATATTCAATACAGGATTCCATACTAGCTATAACAGAAATCTGTCAATTTCCAGGGAAGGATTATTAGCTGGAGATGCACAAACTATCCCCATGGTAAGAAATCTGCATTATTATGTGTTAAAATATTGGTGTTATTGGTATTATAATCATTATTATTAGTACTAGTAATAGTGTCATTTAAGTGAAGAGGCAATCGTTAGTAATGTAGAATATGATGCTGACACAGTGACAGTGAGTCACTACTGTTAACCACACTAGAATTGAGCCGGCATTTACAACGTAAGCTAAATTATTAAGGACTGTGATTTGAGGTATTTGTTATTTGATCTCACTGTAAAACAATGTAAAAATCTACAGAGTGAGACGCAGTGATTCAGACATTCACTACAGTATGACAGCAGGTCGTGCAGTATGCTTTTCTGTTATGTGAAATAATGCATAGCCTCCCAGACCTTAAAGTAAGGGCTACATGTTTTTGTAAACAAACAAACAAACAAAAATCTATAGGTCTGGTTCTCATCAACAATCACATAGCATACATGCACTGCAGATTTTCTCACGTTTATTTAATTTTTTTCTTCTTTTCCTATTAGACATCCACGCAACAGTATGAGCAACTGGTTGCCTACTTGACCACTGACCACTGACAGTGAACACTATAGGACTAATACGCCATCAAGGGTAAATGAATGCCTTGTTTCTAACAGCTACCCATGAAAACAGGGCTTTTTATTTAACTTCACAAATGCTCTTTTTGAATTGTGTATTAAATGTTCTAACCAATAGTAATAGTGATGTATGTTGTATTGCCAGTCTGTTGCTCACCTCAAAACATACAGTTGAAAAGAAAAAAGGTCTTCATCTGAGCTACCTATTTGTAGCTTTAACATTTTAACACGGTTCTTAACCACACATAACCTGCTTAATATATTTAACATAACTACAATCAGCATTGTGAGGAAAGGGCTCAGAATTCTATTTAACCGTTTAGCTTAAAACTTTTATAAATTATTTTGAAAATAGCCAATCTACTTGTAAGTTTGTTTTTGTCCTAACATTGAAGATTTGTGAGCTTAGTAGATTGTTTTGATTAATATTTGAAAATTACATTTTCAAATATTTGGAAATTACATTCTCAAATATTTTAAACACAATTATGTATTCATATAATTGTGAAAAGTGTTACCCAGTGTAAGGTGGTTAACAGTTTGTAAATGTTCAACATGACTTTCTCTGGATTAATCAAACTGCAACAATTTAAGCAGCACAGTCTGAGGCAAAAGTGATTTGTGATTTGGCTCAGTATTTTATTTAGATCTAATTACATTTCCTGCTGTGTTTTTCAGCTCTAGGCAGTTGAATTCCTGAACTCAGCAGCCAATAAGATAACAAATGTGCAGTAGATCTGTATGGTCTATATCAGGGGTAGGCAACCTTCTCAAGTGCCAAGTCATTCCATTCCAAGTGCCATTCATTTTCTTGATAGTCGGCATACCAGCCATATCGATATCATGTTTAATCATGACACCACATCAAAATTAGATATTTCCATCTGATTTTGATTATCCATACGCATTTATGTTTTCACTTTTTTAGAAATATTTTCTTTTACTGCACTAGCGTCATTTATAATGGGTGCGTGGGTGCGTGGCACCCATGGGCCCCATGCCACTCTAGGGGGGCCCCGAGGCCCAAACAGACTTTTTTCCTTCTCCTTTTATTAAAATATATCTTGTCGCGTGGGGCCCACGCGAGCAGCATACGGGAGATGAGCTAATGTCACTTTACTTTCATCTAAAAAAGTGCGGTGAACAGCAACCTTATTACAGTCAGACGTACAAAGATGGCTAGTGTCAAAGCTGCGACATTGAGGCGTCAGAAACTAAGCGCTCCAGAGCTGTTTGTGCAGCATGTTGGTCCCTATTTATTGTCCCGATCCTCAATAGAAGTCCATGTAGAATGGCCGCCCTTGGACTGGCCACTTAAAGAGAACGGAGTTGTCGCTGCTGCTCGACTCTGTGCTTACTTTTTGAAAGTCCGCCGAGATTTTTTTGAGATTCCAATCTAAAAACTCTCAGGCCATTCTCACCCGATTTCAATAATTCCAAGTGTGGTCCAAGTATATCCAAGTATATTTTCAGTTGCTATATAGGTCATGCGTTTATAGTATGCATTTATCACACAAAAGGAGAGGGGAAATTTTAGCATTTTCTCCATGCAGTCTCTGTGCCCCGTGCCGTGCGTATCGGGGATTCCCCGTTCTTATAATATGGAATACGACACAGCTGTGTATATGGAGCTAATTACATGATCTCAGTCTGTTTGCACAGTATAATCTATTTTACTCTCTATATAATCAATTATATTTATAAAATATAATCTTAATATAATCAAGAGCTATTTATAAGTCCTCAATATAAAATCACAAAGAGCTTAATACCATATGCTTATCTTATGTGTTTATCATATATTTTAATTTAGCTTTAAAACTTAGGTGACAGGAACTGTAACCAAATAACAATCCTACTGACTCTACTGATTAAAAAACAGCCACTGCAACCATATAATCTATGGTAGGATATGTTAATCACTTATCATGTGTGGCATAGCCCTAAATGTTAATATATTTTAGTTTTTTCTAGGGTGGGATGTCTGTATTCATCTATCAAAAAAAATCATTTATCTACAACCCCAATTCCGTTGAAGTTGAGACGTTGTGTAAAATGTAAATAAAAACAGAATGCATTGATTTGCAAATCGTTTTCAACCTCTATTCAGTTGAATACACCACAAAGACAATATATTTAATGTTCAAACTGATAAACTTTATTGTTTTTTGAAATTATACAATCTTTTGTAAATTGATCCCTGCAACACGTACCAAAAAAGTTGGGACGGGGGCAACAAAAGACTGGGAAAGGTCATGAATGCACAAATAACGCCTGTTTGGAACATTCCACAGGTAAACAGGTTAATCTTAAACAGTTTAATATCGTGATTGGGTATAACAGGACCATCCCAGTCGTTCACAATCAAAGATGGGGCGAGGTTCACCACTTTGTGAACAATTCTGTGAGAAAATCATCCAACGGTTTAAAAACAATGTTTCTCAACATTCAATTGCAAGGAATTTGGTGATTTCATCATCTACAGTCCATAATATAATCAAAACATTCAAAGAATCTGAAGAACTTGCTATACTAAAGCGACAAGGCTGAAAACCAACACAGAATGCTTGTGACCTGATCCCTCAGGTGGCTCTGCATTAAAAACTGACGAAATTGTGTAAAGGATATTACTGTGAGGACTCAGGAACACTCAGAAAACCATTGTCAGTTTACATAATTTGTCGCTACACCTGCGATTGCAAGTTAAAACTCTACCATGCAAAGCAAAGCCATACATCAGAAAGGTTGGTTTGAAAAACAACCAGAAATGCCTTCTCTGGGTCCACTATCATTAGAAATGTGGACTCATCAGACCACAGCACACTTTTCCACTTTGTGTCTAACCATTTCAAATGATATTGTACCCAGAGAAGGCATTTCTGGTTGTTTTTCTGGTTGTTTTTTCAAACCAACCTTTCTGATGTATGGCTTTGCTTTGCATGGTAGAGTTTTAACTTGCAATCGCAGGTGTAGCGACAAATTATGTAAACTGACAATGGTTTTCTGAGTGTTCCTGAGTCCTCACAGTAATATCCTTTACACAATTTCGTCAGTTTTTAATGCAGAGCCACCTGAGGGATCAGGTCACAAGCATTCTGTGTTGGTTTTCAGCCTTGTCGCTTTAGTATAGCAAGTTCTTCAGATTCTTTGAATGTTTTGATTATATTATGGACTGTAGATGATGAAATCACCAAATTCCTTGCAATTGAATGTTGAGAAATATTGTCTTTAAACCGTTGGATGATTTTCTCACAGAATTGTTCACAAAGTGGTGAACCTCGCCCCATCTTTGATTGTGAACGACTGGGATGGTCCTGTTATACCCAATCACGATATTAAACTGTTTAAGATTAACCTGTTTACCTGTGGAATGTTCCAAATAGGCGTTATTTGTGCATTCATCATCTTTCCCAGTCTTTTGTTGCCCCGTCCCAACTTTTTTGGTACGTGTTGCAGGGATCAATTTACAAAAGATTGTATAATTTCAAAAAACAATAAAGTTTATCAGTTTGAACATTAAATATATTGTCTTTGTGGTGTATTCAACTGAATAGAGGTTGAAAACGATTTGCAAATCAATGCATTGTTTTTATTTACATTTTACACAACGTCCCAATTTCAACGGAATTGGGGTTGTAAATACATCCATTCATCTTCACCTGCTTATCCATAGCATGGTTGGCTGATTGGTGACTCTTGTTATAATTTTCTGGCTATTCAACCTATAATGTAATGTTGCTTGTTGATTTTTCTTAGTCAAGGTGGGATAGGACGAGAATATAGGCCGTAAAAGAGAGCCTTCCCAAACGATCCAAATTATCTGACAAACACCTCTGCACGCGCATGTGTGAGCGCACGCTGAGAGGGCCCTTTTGATATCGGCACCCATGGCTGATGAACCTAAATGTCGCCACTGTTTTACTGTCTCTTCAGTCAGAGTTCAAAAGTCTGATTTTCAAAAAAAAAGAAAAAAGAAAAGCGCCCCCCTTTGACCACTTGCAGTAAGGTTTTAGTGCCATTTAGTGCTATTTTCAATTGAGTGATATGGCGACAACAGGCCTTGAATTTAAATTTCCCATTTCTGTGCAAATTATTTAGTACTTGGAGCTTGCAATCTAAAGTGTAACATGTCAGGTTTTTGATGGCCCACACATGCTTTGCGAGTTCTTTGTAAGATGGTATGGTATATAAGTTGGCACCATGCCTTAAAGGTAGGGGAAGTGATTTGAAATTCATGGTGTAGTACCAGCCTGGTGCACTAGGGGCCCCAAAAGTAGCTACACTATGTGAACCTGCTGCTCTCTCCTCATTGGAGGAGAATTGTGGTGACCTGGGGAACTTTTATTAGCTCCTCTGCTAACGTGGGGCAGGGGGAAACTCCATATGTGGTTTCCACACCTTATAATAGAGCATTTTAACAGAAAAAAAATATTTTTTGGGTGATATCTGACAAAAGTGATATAAGTTGGCACCATGCCTTAAATTGACACCAACATAAAATTCAATGTATTGTTTGCATTATGTTTTACGATTCTCCTCCACAGCTAGTAGACTAGAGATAACATACCTATTCTGTGCACGTCATGATGAACATTGGGTAAATTGACCATTCTGCAACACATGTTTCCATTCTCTACGGATCGAGTTGTGACACATATTTAGTTTATATGTATTGGTGTGTTGTGTAGGAGGGAAAGGGAAGGGAACAATCTATGGGTACCTACCTAACATTCTAACAGCAATGGTCTGTGCTGTGACTGTCGTCAATACAAATAATTTCTGTCTGACTCATGACAGCTTAGGCTGGACACGGACATTGATCAAGAAGATATAGTCCTATTGGACTGGTCAGAGCAATGGTGATGACGTTACGGCCATTTGAATCGTTAAACACTGCTGTAACACCATGGTCACATCCAGTATGAGTGCAGTCTAGTTTTTGTGTGACTATTTTGATGCCAGTGCCTGAGACACCTGAACAGTGTTTGTGACAAGTTTTGTGCGGATTGAAGAAACGGTGCGACTGTGGCACTTGTGTGACATGGCCCATATTGTGATTATCGTCATGGTAGGCAGACCCCTTTAACATTATGTAGAAAAAGAAGGAAATTCATGAAATGTCCCTTCTCACATGATTTATTATTTACCTCTGGTGAGCAGACAATGGACACTTTTCGGCCTTGTCGACCACACGATTGCCTCTGGCTTGACTGGCCAATATACTGTATTTGTTTCTTTTTTTAATCCACATGAACCCTTTAAATAACATCCCTTTTCTGTGCATGCCGTGATAGATGGACATTGGGTGAATTGAACATTCTGCCCATGTTTCCATTCTCACAACACATCAGATTGTGGCACATTTTGAGATTATAGTTGGTGTGTTGTGTAGGGAACAGAACAACCAGTGGTCTGGGAACATATTTGTGGATGAAGTGGTTAATTGTGTTTGTGTTTTCTCTCTGACCTTCTCGACAGGAATGGCAATAACAACAAATATCTGCACTGTCATTGTCATTGGGCTTCTAATGACGATGGCGTACTATATTTTGGAAACACAGGACATTATTGAGGTATCAAGCCCAGCGCCAGAGGTATGCCCGTTGTGTTTATGTTACACAGTGATATAGAACAGCAAATGTGGGAAGGACAAGATCCATTATTGTCGGTCCCTGCATGAATGAACACTGTGGATCTTACCTGTGGATCTTCAAAATTGTTTTCAAGCTAAACACCGTCCAGTTAACGGATCATTTAGATTAGCTCAAGTTAACCAAGTCTTAATTCTAATCTCAGGTGCCCTCTGTTGAAGACTCGCTACCTCACGTCAGAGACAGAAGGAATGGTTAGTACAATGTACTATTTTGATAAGCAACAGCATTAGAGTTGATGGTGCACAAGTACGTTGTAATACATTAGTTGACTGGCTACGTTTTAACGGCGGGCGACGGCGGGCGATGGACAAGCAACGTCGGCCGATTTGGCCGAAAATCACAGCATTTTCATCTTTCCGGCCGACGTCGCCCGTTTTGCTGCTGCCGCCCGAATCGGCGGCTCCCATAGACAAATAATGGATGTCGGCCGACGTTGCTTGTCCATCGCCCGCCGTCACCCGCCGTTAAAACGTACTGTAAGGGAAGATGCAGTAAGATGCAGCATGCATCATGACGTTCTTTCAGTATCGGTATGTTTTTTGAAATATGAAGGTTTCATTTCAGAATGTAAGGCCAAAGGGGTGATGATCATGCTGAAACCAGAGTTACATTAGATTTTGGCAACTAACATCATACTGTAGATGACTGCTCCAATGTATGTTGTAGATCTCTGATCTCTGAGGTTTACATTGGAGCTGTGGATCCTGAGATCCCATGTGGATCCCAAGATCCCATGTGGACCCCGAGATCCCATGTGGATCATTATTAGTACCCTCAGAAACTACAGGTGTTTATCCTTTCAGTAGAAAAAGGCAACAAAGTAGGTATAGCAATGTTAGGGGCTTTACAATACATTTTTGACATTTTTAGGGCTATATTTCTGTCATTATTTTTGGTGGTTCATAATGTAGCCATTCATGTTTTCTATCCTGTGAATTCCAGTGAATCCAGTGAATCCAAATCAATGGAACTATATCATTGATGTTGAAGTGAATGCATCAAGCACTGAAATATTAGGCTGGATTCGGTCTGCTGGAAGCTTCCCTGTGCAAATGAATAATGACACGGAAGTCACAGACATCGAAATCACCACTGGTGAGTATTGTAGCTACAAACACGCAGACAAATGCCAGCAGTCACAACAAAGAAAGTTTCAGTGGACATTCATTCTTGTGGAATAATGTTGGTTGTCTCGAGACCAAAAAAAACCATCTAGGAGTCCCATGAAAAACAGATATCGCGATCATGAAGATTTTGTTGTTGTGTACCTGAATGACTCTTGAAAAGGCAATATAACAGATTCATATACAATGGCCCTCAGGTGGAGTCCATGTCAAAGTACGTTCAAGAATATGTCAGAATATGCACAGTACGCTGTCATTCTTTCTTTGAACTCTTCTTGTTGTTGTGCACCCGGTGAAAACCAGCATAGTTTTCATCAAGCCTTTCAAACTTACTATTTTTAGGCCAACTTAACTAGGCTAATAACTATTAGGCTATATCTTATATCTCCTGGAGATATTATCATTATTAGGAGTAGTATCAATATAAAAACAATGAGATAATGTCTCTGCTTCCAGTGTGCACGCCAAATGGCAATGGGTATCAGTGCAGATGTGAGGAGCAATATGGTTGGCCGTACAGCAGCTGTATCACTTATGGAGCCTGTGATAACATCACCACCAGTGGCATCTGCAAATGCATCAATGCCATTCCAACTGACGGACAGTACTGTAAGCCGTTATCAGGTAATTGCATCTTTTTTTTTCCATATATGTTAATTCATACATCAATATATATCTCAAAAGATAATATATCATAGTGTTTCTGTAAACGCTATCTTTGTCATACCATAATCCTCTTTATATGAATCTAGGGCTGCAACTGCCGATTATTTTCATGATCGATTGTCGGATCATGAATCGGATTGTGATACTTCTTCACTATCACATTAACTATCACGTTAAAAATATACATTTTACATATACTTTTTATTTTATTATATATTTTAGTCAAACAAACACATTTTTTAAATTAATTAGCAACTCATGGTGTCTTTAGGCTTATTCTGACTGCATACATTTGATTAAAGAATAGCTATGTGTCAGTCTAAAAGGAACAGTACTCTTCTAAACTTAAATAGGTAATTTAAAAATAAATATTCAAGTGTTGAATATTCAAGGAGTGATCCAATACCAATATAGAGCTACATCATTGCTAATCATTGTTGTGTGTCATACTTAGGGTAAGGGTTAGAGATGGCTCACTCCTCTTTAGTGGGAAACATCCATGATAACTCCAGTGATTAGTTGCCAATCTGATTAATCGATTACTAATTAGTCGACTAATTTAAATCGATCCCATTACGATTCATCGATTAATTGTTGCAGGCAGCCCTATATGAATCACTTTTGAAAAGTGTATGAGGAACATGAATGGGGAATTTATTTCTGGGCCAGTGGCAGTGTCATGAACGGGCTGGGACTGCTCAGTTCTATACACTGCATGCTGAGGGTATGTGCAAATATGGAGTGTATAGAGCATGCATGCACACACACATGATGCATGCATGCGCACATGGATAGACATTTCTGCCTGGCTTGCACCGTAATCTTAGTGGGTTGCTGTGCCCTGCCTGAGCCTAGGGGGGGGGAATGTAGCCTAGATCAACTAGATAAACCGCATTGCATTGGTTTTCACTGTTCTGCAATATCACAGAAAATAAACCAACAAGTTGAGCATGTTTCACGCTGTGGTACGTATTTTGACCTCATTCAACTGGTTGAAAGAGAATGAGAGATGAAAGAGGCGGATTGCATAGGTAGGCTACTGGCTTACATAACCAGTGTCACTGTGCTTTTACAGTTTGTACTGTACTAATATCTAGATACTGTACCGTAGATACTGTACTAATATCTATGTCTATATTCTTCCAAAGGCAGAGGCTTTACAGAAGACAAATGTGAATGCTGTCAATTTGGCCCACAAATTTTAAGCAGCAATAGGAATAGGCTACACACTACATGCGTTGTCGAATATAATACAGTAGGCGGCTCCAATGTGTAAAAAAGCCCCAGGGATGAGACACTTTGCATTATATTTTGCTCATGGGCAAAGCAGTGGGGCTGATCATTGTATCAGACATTCAGGAATCAGGTAATCTGTAAAATGTTGTTCTAGTCTGTGATACCCAATTAAATTGTGTAGTACGGTATGTCAAGGTTCAAGGTTCAAGGTTTACTTTATTTGTCTCCTGAGGGAGAAATTTGACTGAGCTGCACACAAAGTTACACAGACAGATACAGATACACAGCCAGCAACATAAAACAGAGCAACATAAACATACAGTACACCTTAGTGCGTTCCATGTCCCTTGGCAGGGTGCATCCGGTTATCATTAAGTAACTTGATCGAGAGAGGAACAAACGAGTGCTTGTATCTGTTATATTTACATGTAGGAGTTCTATTCCGCATTACTACATATTCATGGTTGAGAACATGTGAGGGATCGGATGTCATGCTACTGGTTTTCAAGATCTTTCAGTCCAGCTTAACTAAGAAAAATCAATTCTACAAAAAAAAAACAAGAAAATAAAAGGAAAGTGGGTCAGAGCAGAGGCTCAATTTGTCTACATGCAAATTATAGCTTGCAGCATCAACCTGTCAGGAGGAGCGAAATCAATTAGTGGCCGTGGAAGGCGTCACAGCAGTTGCCCAACCATGGTTTTGGCAGGGTAAAAATACATCACGACAGCTGGCAACCATCACGACCATTGCCGATTTTAGGCTTTCCCAGCAAGGAGGGGTGGCACTTTTTAAGCTACTTATTTGTTTTTTTGTGGTGCCAAACACACAGCTAAATGATGGACCATTGGTAAGAAAATGGAGCCTAATAGATCTGTAACTCTTGAGAGTGGTTTCATTTTACTTTCTCAAGAGTTAAATTATAAAACATCTGAACTACATAATTTAGAACTTAGAAAATGTAGAGGAATTGTTGTTTTGACCCACGTTTTCCTAGTTTCTCTCGTATACTGTGGACAAAAACTTAAAAATATAAATATTATAAATATTGGGCCCTCGTATAAAAATGGTTGAAAACCACTGCCCCCCCGGCACCCTCCTAAAATCGCCAATGGTCACGACGTACGTCACAATGGTTGGGCTGTTGCGACACCTGCCACAGCTGCGCGGGAATTGATTTCGCTGTCGCTCCTGTTCAAGCATTTTGACAGAGAGTTTATGGAATGTTGTTGGGTGTCTACATACAAAAGAATGTCTTATTTAGGTTATTGGGTCACCTGCTGGCCAAGTGACCCAGGCACATACCACATGGCTTTGCACTGACAACATGTGGCATGTACATGACACCCTCTGCTCAATGCAGAAACAAACAAAAAACAAATAAAAAAAGGTCTTGCAACTTTTCAAATACATCATACATTATACAGCTCAAAAGCAATTTTTGTTCATAAATAATAATAATAATAATAATACCACCATTTCAATTCTCTTCCCTGTAGCATTACTAGACGTGGCTGACTATGAGGTGGCTGTAGAATTAAACGTGACTGCAATGGAGACATTGGACAGCCTCAAGACCCTTCTGGAAAATTCCAACTTTTCCAACTTTTCCCTATTTTTTGGTCCAGCTGTGAATATCTCAGACATTAATATAACCACAGGTAAAATAACCATCTATCTACTACTACTACTACTACTACTACTACTACTACTACTAATTCTAATACTAATACCACCAATGCATTGATAAATGGGCAGTAACAGCATATCATATGTAATGCTCATGTTGCGCACCCATGGAATGAAGGACTTTAATATCATGTATTTGCTCTGTGTAAGCTAAATATCTTTGTAGAATTATTGAACTGAAAACAGAAGTAACAATTTGTTCCCATCTTGTTCAGTATGGTGAAACAAGACCAGCCCTGTTACGTCATTTTGATGTAACATAATCTGATTCAAGTTTTATAGCAACATAAACCAATACAGACAACACACGTTAGGTGGAAGACAATCTATGCAATCCTGGCAATAATAATTTGAAATAGCCTGGAAGGGACTCCTTTCATGTTGCAACAATTCAATGATATGACTTTGCTGTGATTTCTTTATCAGTATGTTACCCAAATGGATCCAGTTTCCAGTGCAGGTGCGAGGAGCAGTTTGCCTGGTCATACAACAACTGTATCACATATGGAGCCTGTGACAATATGACTGGTGACACATGTGGTTGTATCAGTGGCATTCCTTCAGACGGGCAGTACTGCCAGCCAAAGCCAGGTCTGAACTTTTCATCATTTATAACAGGGGTTTTCAACCTTTTTGACTCCAGGGACCGCCATTTATTCAGCATTTGAGCCACGGACCACCATTTGATGACATTTTCCCACCAAAGACCTAAAATTGAAGAATTCTTTTGGTTTTGTCCACAATTCCAGGCTGTATTTTGCCAACAAAACAGTGTAAACTTCTTAATTAAGTGGTGCTAATGCAGATGATGAATATTTTAACTCTTGAGAGTGTAAAAATGAAACCAAATGGACCCGCAAGGGTCCATTTGGTTTCATTTTTACATTCTCAGGAGTTACATCTGGTTAACCAACTTTCCATCATTTAGCCTGGGGACCACCTGTAACCTTCTCAAGGACCACTGGTGGTCCCCGGACCACCTGTTGAAAACCCCTGATTTTCATCATTTATATTCGTAATTGCGGATTTACTGTATTATGGTTACACTTGTATGCTGTTTTATTGCCCAGCTTGTCCAAACAATGGCAGGTTATTTTGTCTAGCCAATGTCTATCACAAAACATAAGCCTACCGGTCTGGCTTTGATTGGATACGCTCAGGTAACAACAAATACCTGATGATTATTTGTTCATCATATACTGCATTGGCATCATATTGTTTTTGCATTTTATCACTGGATCTCAACATTGGGTGTGGAGACGAAAGTTGAACTGGTGGCCTTATTTTTACCCTGCCTCATATTAAACCAAATTAAGTGGTTCAGATGCCAGACCAAAATATACTTGTTCTTTCCCAGAAATAGTGTTACAGGAGTTGAAGGGCATTGTGGACTAGCCTGGCACGGCGGGGAGGAAATGTCAGGAAAATTATGGGAAATATTCTTTAATCCAATGTTTTATCTTGTACTATATTTCCACAGTGCCTCCACAGCTATATGAATATATAGTTGAAGTTGAGATCAGCACTGTTGATATTGAAGTGTTACAACAACTGGAGAACATTGTGAACGCTAGTCTTCCAATCAGAGTCAGTGATTCAATAAACATCACAGAAGTCACTTTCATAGGTAAGAATAATAATGTAAATTTTGAGCTGATTTTGTCTGGCTTTAGGCAGGATAGGTATATTAAACTTTAGACATTATTAGAAGTTAAAGGTAGGGGAAGTGATTTGAAATTCATGGTGTAGTACCAGCCTGGTGCACTAGGGGCCCCCAAAAGTAGCTACACTATGTGAACCTGCTGCTCTCTCCTGATTGGAGGAGAATTGTGGTGACCTGGGGAACTTTTATTAGCTCCTCTGCTAACGTGGGGGAGGGGGAAACTCCATATGTGGTTTCCACACCTTATAATAGAGCATTTTAACAGAAAAAAAATATTTTTTGGGTGATATCTGACAAAAGTGAAATCACTTCCCCTACCTTTAAAGAAAGTCAAACATCTGCCCATTGGGTACCACACTATTTGGGAATGAGGAAGTCAGGAACATTTCAAGTTGGAAATGCACTTCTCACACATTTGTGCATTAGCCATTATACCTGTGTTAGAGTAGCTGTTGTGGCTTTCTGCATGTGGCTGTCTGTCTATCTCTTTTGTTATAATTAATTTTATCTGTATTGAAATATCAGTCTCAAGTACTGTTTATAAATATTCTATGTGAAAAATTGCATGTTGAATAGGGAACATATTATTTTAATCCCATGTTTTATCTTGTACTATATATCCACAGTGCCTCCACAGCTATATGAATATATAGTTGAAGTTGAGATCAGCACTGTTGATGTTGAAGTGTTACAGCAACTGAGGAACATTGTGAATGCTAGTCTTCCCCTGAGAGTCAGTGATACAATAAACATCACAGAAGTCACTATCATAGGTAAGAATAATAATGTGAATTTGAAGTAAATTAAACTGGTGTTTGTTGTAAACCATCTGCTGTACTTGAGCGTGATGCTAGTTGGAAATGATGCGAGTTGTAATTTTGCTAATGCATTTCCCAATCAGGTATGCAATAGGCCTACCTGTTGTACCCTTGTTAGAGTAACCTTTGTTCCTGAATGACTGTCCACTTGACTATTCAGGTTGGGAGATACGGGGCAGATATGATATATAACATCATAAAGTAGGCTACAGAACTACTACTATACTTCTAGAACTATATTTTTGAAAACAGGACTTTTGGAACCAAATGGACCCATTAGGTTCCATGTATATGAATTGAATTCACAATGAGGGTATTACAAGGTACTGTATTGAAATATAAATTGCACTCTACACCCTGATTTTTGTTGTTGGTAACACAGGTGAAGATTGTGAAAAAATATTAAATCAAATCTATAGCACAAGCTCACAGTCCCTCACATTGTGATGGGTTCAGTACCACACTGGGGCCATAGGGTCACTTGAAATACTACTTGTGAATCCCTATGTGCAAAATGCCTGAGGAACCTTTGCAGTTGTGTGAATACACAATTCAAATTGTCATCAGTACCGCAAATGCGATAGTGTTACAGGAGTTGAAGGGCATTGTGGACTAGCCTGGCACGGCGGGGAGGAAATGTCAGGAAAATTATGGGAAATATTCTTTAATCCAATGTTTTATCTTGTACTATATTTCCACAGTGCCTCCACAGCTATATGAATATATAGTTGAAGTTGAGATCAGCACTGTTGATATTGAAGTGTTACAACAACTGGAGAACATTGTGAACGCTAGTCTTCCAATCAGAGTCAGTGATTCAATAAACATCACAGAAGTCACTTTCATAGGTAAGAATAATAATGTAAATTTTGAGCTGATTTTGACTGGCTTTAGGCAGGATAGGTATATTAAACTTTAGACATTATGAGAAGTTAAACAAAGTCAAACATCTGCCCATTGGGTACCACACTATTTGGGAATGAGGAAGTCAGGAACATTTCAAGTTGGAAATGCACTTCTCACACATTTGTGCATTAGCCATTATACCTGTGTTAGAGTAACTGTTGTGGCTTTCTGCATGTGGCTGTCTGTCTATCTCTTTTGTTATAATTAATTTTATCTGTATTGAAATATCAGTCTCAAGTACTGTTTATAAATATTCTATGTGAAAAATTGCATGTTGAATAGGGAACATATTATTTAATCCAATGTTGGTCCCAGCACAATTTACGGTACACCTATTAGGACTAATAAGACCAAATAAGGCACAAATAAGGCATAATTAGAAATAATATGTTAATTATTACATGAAGCTACACTCTAATATGCCTACATTATGATCTCATTAGACATCGCAAATACCAAAAAGGCATAGGCTAATGGTCTTTTGTTTTTTCACTTTTTGCAGGGACTTTATGTCTAATTTCACATATTTTATACCGTAAATTGAATAGCTACGTCCCCAACTTCTATAGATGGGGACGTTCATTCTCCCACGTGGGAAATCAAGTAGGCCCAATGATAATAGAACATACTACACTGTTGGGCTTTATTAGAAGTAATATGTTCTTTATTAAATACCATTTCTCCTTGTGCATGTGTTTCTTATATAGGCCTACTGTATTCGCACGTTACGTCTAATTATAAATAATATATCTTTATTAGGGACAAACAATGCCGCCATTTCTGGTCCTACTGCAGAGAATACATATTTCTTTGGGTTACGTTACAATTAATATGCTGTTATGTGGGACGAATAGAGAAAGAATTGTACCGTGAACTGAACACGAGCCAGGTCCCCCCTCATTCAACCGATCACTTTAGTCTTTGTCCCATATAACGGCAGTCTTCATATGCCGTTATATGCGACGAATATAGAAAGAACTGTACCGTGAACTGAACACAAGTCCTTTGGTCCCTCATTTAAAGAATAGTCCTACATGGACCGATCTATTTATTCTTCATTACGATTAATATGCCGTTATATGGGACGAATATACCAAGAATTGTACCGTGAACTGAACACAACTCCTTGTCCCTCGGCTGAGATTTTCGCGCTTTTGGTCGGTCAGACTTTGCGGCGGCCGCGAAGTCGGGGCCGCGGCTGTGGAGAGGTCGGGCCGCGGCTGTGGAGAGGTCGGGCCGGGGGAGTGGAGAGGTCGGGCCGCGGCTGTGGAGAGGTCGGGCCGGGGCTGTGGAGAGGTCGGCCCATGTCTGTGGAATAGTTAGTTACTTAGTGAGCTAGTGTCAGCTGTTTTAGGCCCTTGTATATTATTATCCTTATTATTGTGCACTTTTTAAGGCTACACAACAGAATGTAGAAGATTAATTGTCATGTTGATCTAGTGAATGTTTTGACTTCTTTGTTTCCCTGGTCCAGCAAAAGTGATGTGATTGACTGATAATTGCTGATATGTTCACACTTGGACCCGAGGTGAAATTGCTTGCTAATGGCTGTGTCTATTGATCAAATTGTACCTCCACAGCTCAGGTGAATGACCTTGATGATGATGATGATTTAATTATTTAATTATTCAACTCTAGTCAAGAGTAAAATATTTAATTATTCAACTCTAGTCAAGAGTAAAACATTTAATTAGTCAACTCTAGTTGAGAGTAAACCATGTTTTTATTCAACTCTAGTCAAGAGTAAATTATGTCATTATTCAACTCTGGTAAAGAGTGAATCATTTAACTCAGCACAGTGTTATTTGTCAAATCACTTTAACTGTGATATAGAGTTAAATAAAGAACTCTTGGTCTGGTGTTAAATATTGAACTCTTTCCAAAGTGTTAATTTAACTCTAGAAAGTGTGGAACTATATAAACTCTGAAAATGAGTTGAAATTGACTCTGTGAGAGTCAATTCAACTCCAGACTTTTTGCTGTGTACTGTTTCCCACAATTGGGAAATGAAAATTACGTAATAACGTAAATGTTTAAGTATAATTTAACATTTGGTTTCGATTGTGGTGATTGTGTTATTGTGTTACTTACTGTTTCCCACAATTGGGAAATGAAAATTACGTAATTCAGATGTTTAAATATAATTTAACATTTGGTTTCGATTGGGCAATATCAAGGGTATATGGCCTGGGCAGGGCTTGATAATGGCTTGGTATGCAGTGATAAGGGTTGGTATGCATGTCTATTGAACATGCATATGGCTTGATAATGGTTGATATGCAGTGATAATGGTGCCTATGCATGTCTATTGTCATGGCTTGATAATGGTTGATATGCAGTGATAATGGTGCCTGGTGCCTATGCATGTCTATTGTCACAACAGCAAGAAATATCAAGCATAAATGGCTTGATGATGGTTGGTATATGGCCTGGGCCGACCTCTCCACAGCCCCTGGCCGACTTCTCCACACCCCCTGGCCGACTTCTCCACACCACCTAGCCGACTTCTCCACACCACCTAGCCGACTTCTCCACACCACCTAGCCGAGATCTCCGCACTTTTGCTCGGTCCGAGTTCGCGGCGGCCCGAGATCTCCGGTCCCCGTCTTAGCCATATAACGGCATATTAATCGTAATGAAGACTAAATAGATCGGTCCATGTAGGACTATTCTTTAAATGAGGGACCAAAGGACTTGTGTTCAGTTCACGGTACAGTTCTTTCTATATTCGTCGCATATAACGGCATATGAAGACTGCCGTTATATGGGACAAAGACTAAAGTGATCGGTTGAATGAGGGGACCTAAAGGCTCGTGTTCAGTTCACGGTACAATTCTTTCTATATTCGTCCCACATAACAGCATATTAATTGTAACGTAACCCAAAGAAATATGTATTCTCTTCAGTAGGACCAGAAATGGCGGCATTGTTTGTCCCTAATAAAGGTATATTACCTATTTATAATTAGACGTAACGTGCGAATACAGTAGGCCTATATAAGAAACACATGCACAAGGAGAAATGGTATTTAATAAAGAACATATTACTTCTAATAAAGCCCAACAGTGTAGTATGTTCTATTATCATTGGGCCTACTTGATTTCCCACGTGGGAGAATGAACGTCCCCATCTATAGAAGTTGGGGACGTAGCTATTCAATTTACGGTATAAAATATGCGAAATTAGACATAAAGTCCCTGCAAAAAGTGAAAAAACAAAAGACCATTAGCCTATGCCCTTTTGGTATTTGCGATGTCTAATGAGATCATAATGTAGGCATATTAGGGTGTAGCTTCATGTAATAATTAACATATTATTTCTAATTATGCCTTATTTGTGCCTTATTTGGTCTTATTAGTCCTAATAGGTGTACCGTAAATTGTGCTGGGACCCCAATGTTTTATCTTGTACTATATTTCCACAGTGCCTCCACAGCTATATGAATATATAGTTGAAGTTGAGATCAGCACTGTTGATGTTGAAGTGTTACAGCAACTGAGGAACATTGTGAATGCTAGTCTTCCCCTGAGAGTCAGTGATACAATAAACATCACAGAAGTCACTATCATAGGTAAGAATAATAATGTGAATTTTGAGCTGATTTGGTCAGGCTTTAGGCAGGATAGGTATATTAAACTTTAGACATTATGAGAAGTTAAAGAAAGTCAAACATCTGCCCATTGGATACCACGCTATTTGGGAATGATGCAAGTTAGGAAAATTTCAAGTTGGAAATGCACTCCTCACATATTTGTGCATTAGCCATTATACCTGCGTTAGAGTAACTGTTGTGGCTTTCTGCATGTGGCTGTCCGTCTGTCTCTCTTTTGTCATGATTAAAGGTAGGGGAAGTGATTTCACTTTTGTCAGATATCACCCCAATTTTTTTCTGTTAAAATGCTCTATTATAAGGTGTGCAGACCATATATGGAGTTTCCCCCTCCCCCATGTTAGCAGAGGAGCTAATAAAAGTTCCCCAGGTGGAGGGTGAATTCTCCTCCAATCAGGAGCGAGCAGCAGGTTCACATAGTGTAGCTACTCTTGGGGGCCCCTAGTGCACCAGGCTGGTACTACACAATGAATTTCAAATCACTTACCCTACCTTTAATTCGTATCTGTATTGAAATATCAGTATCAAGTACTGTTTATAAATATTCTATGTGAAAGATTGCATGTTTAATAGGGAAAATATTCTTTTAATCCAATGTTTTATCTTGTACTATATTTCCACAGTGCCTCCACAGCTATATGAATATATAGTTGAAGTTGAGATCAGCACTGTTGATGTTGAAGTGTTACAGCAACTGGAGAACATTGTGAACGCTAGTCTTCCCATGAGAGTCAGTGATTCAATAAACATCACAGAAGTCACTATCATAGGTAAGAATTATAATGTGAATTTGAAGTAAATTAAACTGGTGTTTGTTGTAAACCATTTGCTGTACTTGAGAGTGATGCTAGTTGGAAATGATGCGAGTTGTAATTTTGCTAATGTATTTCCCAATCAGGTATGCAATAGGCCTACCTGTTGTACCCTTGTTAGAGTAACCTTTGTTCCTGAATGACTGTCCACTTGACTATTCAGGTTGGGAGATACGGGGCAGATATGATATATAACATCATAAAGTAGGCTACAGAACTACTACTATACTTCTAGAACTATATTTTTGAAAACAGGACTTTTGGAACCAAATGGACCCATTAGGTTCCATGTATATGAATTCACAATGAGGGTATTACAAGGTACTGTATTGAAATATAAATTGCACTCTACACCCTCTGATTTTTGTTGTTGGTAACACAGGTGAAGATTGTGAAAAAATATTAAATCAAATCTATAGCACAAGCTCACAGTCCCTCACATTGTGATGGGTTCAGTACCACACTGGGGCCATAGGGTCACTTGAAATACTACTTGTGAATCCCTATGTGCAAAATGCCTGAGGAACCTTTGCAGTTGTGTGAATGCACAATTCAAATTGTCATCAGTACCGCAAATGCGATAGTGTTACAGGAGTTGAAGGGCATTGTTGACTAGCCTGGCACGGCGGGGAGGAAATGTCAGGAAAATTATGGGAAATATTCTTTAATCCAATGTTTTATCTTGTACTATATTTCCACAGTGCCTCCACAGCTATATGAATATATAGTTGAAGTTGAGATCAGCACTGTTGATGTTGAAGTGTTACAGCAACTGGAGAACATTGTGAACACTAGTCTTCCCCTGAGAGTCAGTGATTCAATAAACATCACAGAAGTCACTATCATAGGTAAGAATTATAATGTGAAGTTTGAACTGATTTGGTCTGGCTTTAGGCAGGTTAGGTAAGATTATTAAACATTAGAAATCATAAGAAGTTAAAGGACGTCAAACATCTGCCTATTGGGTGCCACACTATTTGGGAATGGTACTAGTCGGGAACATTTCAAGTTGGAAATGCACTCACCACACATTTGTGCATTAGCCATTATACCTGTGTTAGAGTAACTGTTGTGGCTTTCTGTATGTGGCTGTCTGTCTATCTCGCTTTTGTTATAATTAAATTGTAACTGGATTGAAATATCAGTCTCAAGTACTCTGTTTTTAAATATTTCATGTGACAAATTCCATGTTGAATGGAGAAGATATTCTTTTAATCCATTGTTTTATCTTTTACTATATTTCCACAGTGCCTCCACAGCTATATGAATATATAGTTGAAGTTGAGATCAGCACTGTTGATGTTGAAGTGTTACAGCAACTGGAGAACATTGTGAACGCTAGTCTTCCCCTGAGAGTCAGTGATTCAATAAACATCACAGAAGTCACTATCATAGGTAAGAATTATAATGTGAAGTTTGAACTGATTCGGTCTGGCAGTTAGGTAAGAATATTTAACTTTAGAAATTATATAAAGGAAGTCAAACATCTGCCCATTGGGTGCCACACTATTTGGGAATGATACTAGTCTGGAACATTTCAAGTTAGAAATGCACTCCCCACACATTTGTGCATTAACCATTATACCTGTGTTAGATTAACTGTGTGTCTGTCTGTGTCTGTACGTCTATCTCTCTTTTGTGTTGTAATTAAATTGTAACTGGATTGAAATATCAGTGTCAAGTAATTTGCATGTAATTGCACGTTGAATGGAGAAGATATTCTTTTAATCCAATGTTTCATCTTCTACTATCTTTCCACAGTGCCTCCACAGCTATATGAATATATAGTTGAAGTTGAGATCAGCACTGTTGATGTTGAAGTGTTACAGCAACTGAAGGACATTGTGAACGCTAGTCTTCCAATGAGAGTCAGTGATTCAATAAACATCACAGAAGTCACTATCATAGGTAAGAATAACAATATGAAGTTTTAGCTGATTCGGTCTTGATTTAGGCATGTTAGGTAGGAATATTAAACTTTATAATTTATAAAGTTAAAGGAAGTTCAAACATTTGCCCATTCGGTACCACACTATTTGGGAATGATACTAGTCGGGAACATTTCAAGTTGGAAATGCACTCCCCAAACATTTGCGAATTACCCATTATACCTGTGTTAGAGTAACTGTTGTGCCTGTCGTTGTATGTCTGTCCGTCTATCTCTCTTTTGCAATAATTAGCCTACATTTAAGTGGATTGAAATATCAGTCTCAAGCACTTTTATGTGACAAAGTGCATGTTGAACATGGAAAATATTCTTTTAATCCAATGTTTTATCTTGTACTATATTTCCACAGTGCCTCCACAGCTATATGAATATATAGTTGAAGTTGAGATCAGCACTGTTGATGTTGAAGTGTTACAGCAACTGGAGAACATTGTGAACACTAGTCTTCCCCTGAGAGTCAGTGATTCAATAAACATCACAGAAGTCACTATCATAGGTAAGAATAATAATGTGAAGTTTGAGCTGATTCGGTCTGGCTCTAGGCAGGTTAGGTAAGAATATTAAACTTTGGAAATTATGAGAAGTTAAAGGAAGTCAAACATCTGCTCAGTGGGTACCACACTATTTGGGAATGATACTAGTCTGGAACATTTCAAGTAGGAAATGGCACTCCCCACACATTTTGCATTACCCATTATACCTACACTGTATGTTAGAGTAACTGTGTGTCTGTCTGTGTATGTCTGTGCGTCTATCTCTCTTGTTATAATTAAATGTAACTATCAGTACTTTTACGTGACAAATTTCATGTTGAATATGGAAAATGTTACTTTAATCCAATGTTTTATCTTGTACTATATTTCCACAGTGCCTCCACAGCTATATGAATATATAGTTGAAGTTGAGATCAGCACTGTTGATGTTGAAGTGTTACAGCAACTGAAGAACATTGTGAACACTGGTCTTCCCCTGAGAGTCAGTGATTCAATAAACATCACAGAAGTCAATATAACCATCATAAGTAAGAACAATTAATGTGAATTTGGAGTAAATTAAACTGGTATTTGTTGTGCACCACGTGCTGGACTTGGGAGTGATGCTAGTTGTAATTTTGCAAATGTATTCCCCAATCAGGTATGCAATAGGCTTACCTGTCGTACCTGTGTTAGAGTAACCATGTTCCTGTGTGACTGTCAAATTTCTTAGACTTGAAGTGGGTCATTATTGAGATTTCAGTCTCAGGTACTCTTCCTATTCAATTTGAAGCATAATATTTCAAGATCAAACCAAAAATTATATTTTAATCCAATGTTGTACTATATCTCTACAAAATCTCCACAGCTATATAAATACATGCAATGAGTGTGTTACTCCAACAAACTTATCAGACATTCCATGTTTTCATCATGCAATATCATGTAGCCAACATTTATCTCAATATCAACACCTATGTTTTTGTCTTCCAAGATCCATGTGACAAGCCACCAGAAAATGTCACTGCCTGGCTGGTGTGTCCCAATTCAGCCCATGTGACCTGGGTAGGAAGTCCCATTGCCACCGCTTACAATATGACAGCAGTTGGCCAGGATGGACAAATACATGACTGCAACACCAACAGTACCAGCTGTCAGATAGCCAACATGCACTGTGGCCAGAACTTCACCATCACAGTAACACCATATGCTGAGTCATGTGCTGGGAATGC
Organism: Benthosema pterotum; assembly: GCA_039105355.1. Taxonomy (NCBI): domain Eukaryota; kingdom Metazoa; phylum Chordata; class Actinopteri; order Myctophiformes; family Myctophidae; genus Benthosema; species Benthosema pterotum. The sequence goes on along the minus strand of CM076983.1, from coordinate 41,580,902 downwards.
CAGCATTCCTTATCAGTTCAGTGCAGGTACAAAACAGAAACTTACTAGATTTATTTTTATTAAAATGAAACATACTATTAGACTATACTTTGGGTTCAGTTCAACAAACATGGAAGAGCATGATATTTAATATTTTCCCCACTTCCTACCTCTTATGCCTCCAGGTCCCTGCCCTCCTAGTAATGTTTCTGTTTCTACATTATGCGGAGTTAGCACAGTGTACTGGTCCCCTGACACAGGAGCAGATAGGTACATAGCAACAGCAACAACACTTGATGGACACAACTCTACCTGTGACTCAGGGAATGCAAGCTCCTGCTCTTTCACTGAGCTACAATGTGGTGAAAACTACACTGTCACTGTTGTAGCTGTGGACAGAGGTTGTCACAGTCAACCAAGTTCACCTGTGGATCTTATAACAGGTGAGAACATGTTCACCAAATGCAACAGCATCCTGATGTGTTAGGTCATTTTGATCTGTGGGAGTCAACTTAATTAAATCGTCAATTCAACTTTTGACATAGAATGTGTCATTTAGAAAATGGAGGAAGAAGGAAATACTTGTTCATTTACATTTCATTTTAGATCTTGAAGTCCAGTTAGTGTTTACTTCTTAGCTCATCATATTGCTTTAATCTGAAGCGCTTAACTTCATAATTGTCTTCTTGTTACAGTGCCATGTGTTGCTACGAACATATCTGTAGCTCCTCAATGTGTCAACAACAGTGCTGTGGTGTCCTGGTCTGGTCCCAAGGGAGCAGTACAGTACTATGTTTCTGCCTCAAGTAGTCAAGACAATGCCACCTGCATGTCCCCTGAACTGCAATGTACTCTTCCAAGCCTCATGTGTGGCACCACCTACACTGTATACGTTAAGGCTATGAATGACGACTGCTCCAGTGAACATAGTCAGACTGTGATATTCACCACAGGTGTGAGATGGAGTACATTGCGTGCACACACACACACACACACACACACACACACACACACACACACACACACACACACACACACACACACACACACACACACACACACACACACACACACACACACACACACACACACAGTTGCAAAAACATAATTCTCATTAACTTTCTCACTCTTTTTCTTTCTCTTCCCAGCCCCGTGTGCTCCTTATAATGTTACTGCCAGCCTGGTGTGTCCCAACTCAACCAATGTTACCTGGGTAGGAGACCCCAGTGCCACCGCTTACAATGTGACAGCAGTTGGCCAGGATGGACAAATACATGACTGCAACACCAACAGTACCAGCTGTCAGATAGCCAACATGCACTGTGGCCAGAACTTCACCATCACAGTAACACCATATTCTGAGTCATGTGCTGGGAATCCCAGCATTCCTTATCAGTTCAGTGCAGGTAAAGCAGAAACTATATTGTTAAATAAAATGTACTATTAGACTAAAATATTCTCCCATACTTTGGGTTCAGTTCAAGAAACATCAAAGAGAATAATAATATATTTTTCTTCACATCCTACCTCTTATGTCTCCAGGTCCCTGCCCTCCTAGTAATGTTTCTGTTTCTACATTATGCGGAGTTAGCACAGTGTACTGGTCCCCTGACACAGGAGCAGATAGGTACATAGCAACAGCAACAACACTTGATGGACACATCTCCACCTGTGACTCAGGGAATGCAAGCTCCTGCTCTTTCACTGAGTTACAATGTGGTGAAAACTACACTGTCACTGTTGTAGCTGTGGACAGAGGTTGTCACAGTCAACCAAGTTCACCTGTGGATCTTATAACAGGTGAGAACATGTTCACCAAATGCAACAGAATCCTGATTTTGACGTGTTAGGTCATTTTGTTCTGTGGGAGTCAACTTAATTAAGTCGTCAATTCAACTTTTAACATAGAATACATCATTTAGATATTGGAGGAAGAAGGAAATACTTGTTCATTTACATTTCATTTTAGATCTTGAAGTCCATGCAGTTAGTGTTTTCTTCTTAGCTCATCATATTGCTTTAATCTGAAGCGCTTAACTTCATAATTGTCTTCTCTTTACAGTGCCATGTGTTGCTACGAACATCTCTGTAGCTCCTCAATGTGTCAACAACAGTGCTGTTGTGTCCTGGTCTGGTCCCAAGGGAGCAGTACAGTACTATGTTTCTGCCTCAAGTAGTCAAGACAATGCCACCTGCATGTCCCCTGAACTGCAATGTACTCTTACAAGCCTCATGTGTGGCACCACCTACACTGTATACGTTAAGGCTATGAATGACGACTGCTCCAGTGAACATAGTCAGACTGTGATATTCACCACAGGTATGAGATGGAGAACATTGCGCACACACGCGCACGCACACACACACACACACACACACACACACACACACACACACACACACACACACACACACACACACACACACACACACACACACACACACACACACAGTTGCAAAAACATAATTCTCATTAACTTTCTCACTCTTTTTCTTTCTCTTCCCAGCCCTGTGTGCTCCTTATAATGTTACTGCCAGCCTGGTGTGTCCCAACTCAACCAATGTTACCTGGGTAGGAGACCCCAGTGCCACCACTTACAATGTGACAGCAGTTGGCCAGGATGGACAAATACATGACTGCAACACCAACAGTACCAGCTGCCAGATAGCCAACATGCACTGTGGCCAGAACTTCACCATCACAGTGACACCATATGCTGAGTCATGTGCTGGGAATCCCAGCATTCCTTATCAGTTCAGTGCAGGTACAAAGCAGAAACTATATTGTTAAATAAAATGTACTATTAGACTAAAATATTCTCCCATACTTTGGGTTCAGTTCAAGAAATATCAAAGAGAATTATAATAATTTATTTTTTCTTCACTTCCTACCTCTTATGTCTCCAGGTCCCTGCCCTCCTAGTAATGTTTCTGTTTCTACATTATGCGGAGTTAGCACAGTGTACTGGTCCCCTGACACAGGAGCAGATAGGTACATAGCAACAGCAACAACACTTGATGGACACATCTCCACCTGTGACTCAGGGAATGCAAGCTCCTGCTCTTTCACTGAGCTATACTGTGGTGAAAACTACACTGTCACTGTTGTAGCTGTGGACAGAGGTTGTCACAGTCAACCAAGTTCACCTGTGGATCTTATAACAGGTGAGAACATGTTCACCAAATGCAACAGAATCCTGATTTTGACGTGTTAGGTCATTTAGTTCTGTGGGAGTCAACTTAATTAAATCGTCAATTCAACTTTTAACATAGAATACATCATTTAGATAATGGAGGAAGAAGGAAATACTTGTTCATTTACATTTCATTTTAGATCTTGAAGTCCAGTTCACTAGTAAGAGACCACGGCAACTTTTTCAGGTTTAAGAGTATTTATTGCGCGAATGAAATGTACTTGTATGAGGAGACCGAGGAGGGCGAGACTCAGGGTGGGGGCGTAGTCTCGGAGCCTGACGATCGTTTGCGCTCGGCCGGGGAGCGCACTGTCTTGACGACCGCCGTGCTCAGCCGGGGGCCTACGGTTGCGATGACCGCCGTGCTCGGCCCGGGAGCGTTCGATCGCTTTGGCTCAGACAATGCCCCCCTCGAGACTCCTAGGAGAAAAGAGAGCGAACGTTAGTCGGGAAGGCTGAGGAACATGGGGGATAGATGGGGAGGAGGGAGGGGGAATTTGACGGCGTGAAGCAGTAACGAATGGGAGTTGACAGCGCGAAGCAGTATCAAACAGGTGAGAGAGAGAGGAGGTGTATTTACGCTGTGGGAAATTAACGTGATTGGTTGGACATGATCGGGAGATGGGGAACGGGAGAGATTGGCTGAACTTGGTCATGAAATTAGAGTGACAGCGTGAATGGGTTGAACAGTGGGTGGTCTCCTCTCCTGCACCTACGTTGAACACAACTTCATTTAGGGTTTTCTTCTTAGCTCATCATATTACTTTAATCTGAAGTGCTTAACTTCATAATTTTCTTCTCTTTACAGTGCCATGTGTTGCTACGAACATATCTGTAGCTCCTCAATGTATCAACAACAGTGCTGTTGTGTCCTGGTCTAGTACCAAGGGAGCAGTACAGTACTATGTTTCTGCCTCAAGTAGTCAAGACAATGCCACCTGCATGTCCCCTGAACTGCAATGTACTCTTACAAGCCTCATGTGTGGCACCACCTACACTGTATACGTTAAGGCTATGAATGACGACTGCTCCAGTGAACATAGTCAGACTGTGATATTCACCACAGGTATGAGATGGAGTACATTGCACACACACACACACACACACACACACACACACACACACACACACACACACACACACACACACACACACACACACACACACACACACACACACACACACACACAGTTGCAAAAACATAATTCTCATTAACTTTCTCACTCTTTTTCTTTCTCTTCCCAGCCCCGTGTGCTCCTTATAATGTTACTGCCAGCCTGGTGTGTCCCAACTCAACCAATGTTACCTGGGTAGGAGACCCCAGTGCCACAGCTTACAATGTGACAGCAGTTGGCCAGGATGGACAAATACATGACTGCAACACCAACAGTACCAGCTGTCAAATCACCAACATGCACTGTGGCCAGAACTTCACCATCACAGTAACACCATATGCTGAGTCATGTGTTGGGAATCCCAGCATTCCTTATCAGTTCAGTGCAGGTACAAAGCAGAAACTATATTGTTAAATAAAATATACTATTAGACTAAAATATTCTCCCATACTTTGGGTTCATTTCAAGAAAAATCAAAGAGAATAACAATTTATTTTTTTCTTCACTTCCTACCTCTTATGTCTCCAGGTCCCTGCCCTCCTAGTAATGTTTCTGTTTCTACATTATGCGGAGTTAGCACAGTGTACTGGTCCCCTGACACAGGAGCAGATAGGTACATAGCAACAGCAACAACACTTGATGGACACATCTCCACCTGTGACTCAGGGAATGCAAGCTCCTGCTCTTTCACTGAGCTACAATGTGGTGAAAACTACACTGTCACTGTTGTAGCTGTGGACAGAGGTTGTCACAGTCAACCAAGTTCACCTGTGGATCTTATAACAGGTGAGAACATGTTCACCAAATGCAACAGAATCCTGATTTTGACGTGTTAGGTCATTTTGTTCTGTGGGAGTCAACTTAATTAAATTGTCAATACAACTTTTGACATAGAATGCATCATTTAGATAATGGAGGAAGAAAGAAATACTTGTTCATTTACATTTCATTTTAGATCTTGAAGTCCAGTCAGGATTTTCTTCTTAGCTCATCATATTGCTTTAATCTGAAGTGCTTCACTCCATAATTGTCTTCTCTTTACAGTGCCATGTGTTGCTACGAACATATCTGTAGCTCCTCAATGTGTCAACAACAGTGCTGTTGTGTCCTGGTCTAGTACCAAGGGAGCAGTACAGTACCATGTTTCTGCCTTTAGTAATCAAGACAATGCCACCTGCATGTCCCCTGAACTGCAATGTACTCTTCCAAGCCTCATGTGTGGCACCACCTACACTGTATACGTTAAGGCTATGAATGACGACTGCTCCAGTGAACATAGTCAGACTGTGATATTCACCACAGGTATGAGATGGAGAACATTGCGCACACACGTGCACGCACGCACGCACACACACACACACACACACACACACACACACACACACACACACACACACACACACACACACACACACACACACACAGTTGCAAAAACATAATTCTCATTAACTTTCTCACTCTTTTTCTTTCTCTTCCCAGCCCTGTGTTCTCCTTATAATGTTACTGCCAGCCTGGTGTGTCCCAACTCAACCAATGTTACCTGGGTAGGAGACCCCAGTGCCACCACTTACAATGTGACAGCAGTTGGCCAGGATGGACAAATACATGACTGCAACACCAACAGTACCAGCTGCCAGATAGCCAACATGCACTGTGGCCAGAACTTCACCATCACAGTAACACCATATGCTGAGTCATGTGCTGGGAATCCCAGCATTCCTTATCAGTTCAGTGCAGGTACAAAGCAGAAACTATATTGTTAAATAAAATGTACTATTAGACTAAAATATTCTCCCATACTTTGGGTTCAGTTCAAGAAACATCAAAGAGAATAATAATTTATTTTTTCTTCACTTCCTACCTCTTATGTCTCCAGGTCCCTGCCCTCCTAGTAATGTTTCTGTTTCTACATTATGCGGAGTTAGCACAGTGTACTGGTCCCCTGACACAGGAGCAGATAGGTACATAGCAACAGCAACAACACTTGATGGACACATCTCCACCTGTGACTCAGGGAATGCAAGCTCCTGCTCTTTCACTGAGCTATACTGTGGTGAAAACTACAATGTCACTGTTGTAGCTGTGGACAGAGGTTGTCACAGTCAACCAAGTTCACCTGTGGATCTTATAACAGGTGAGAACATGTTCACCAAATGCAACAGAATCCTGATTTTGACGTGTTAGGTCATTTAGTTCTGTGGGAGTCAACTTAATTAAATCGTCAATTCAACTTTTAACATAGAATACATCATTTAGATAATGGAGAAAGAAGGAAATACTTGTTCATTTACATTTCATTTTAGATCTTGAAGTCCAGTTCACTAGTAAGAGACCACGCCAACTTGTTCAGGTTTAAGAGTATTTATTGCGCGAATGAAATGTACTTGTATGAGGAGACCGAGGAGGGCGAGACTCAGGGTGGGGGCGTAGTCTCGGAGCCTGACGATCGTTTGTGCTCGGCCGGGGAGCGCACTGTCTTGACGACTGCCGTGCTCAGCCGGGGGCCTACGGTTGCGATGACCGCCGTGCTCGGCCCGGGAGCGTTCGATCGCTTCGGCTCAGACAATGCCCCCCTCGAGACTCCTAGGAGAAAAGAGAACGAACGTTAGTCGGAAGGCTGAGGAACATGGGGGATAGATGGGGAGGAGGGAGGGGGAATTTGACGGCGCGAAGCAGTAACGAATGGGAGTTGACAGCGCGAAGCAGTATCAAACAGGTGAGAGAGAGAGGAGGTGTATTTAAGCTGTGGGAAATTAACGTGATTGGTTGGACATGATCGGGAGATGGGGAACGGGAGAGATTGGCTGAACTTGGTCATGAAATTAGAGTGACGGCGTGAATGGGTTGAACAGTGGGTGGTCTCCTCTCCTGCACCTACGTTGAACACAACTTCATTTAGGGTTTTCTTCTTAGCTCATCATATTACTTTAATCTGAAGTGCTTAACTTCATAATTTTCTTCTCTTTACAGTGCCATGTGTTGCTACGAACATCTCTGTAGCTCCTCAATGTGTCAACAACAGTGCTGTTGTGTCCTGGTCTGGTCCCAAGGGAGCAGTACAGTACTATGTTTCTGCCTCAAGTAGTCAAGACAATGCCACCTGCATGTCCCCTGAACTGCAATGTACTCTTACAAGCCTCATGTGTGGCACCACCTACACTGTATACGTTAGGGCTATGAATGACGACTGCTCCAGTGAACATAGTCAGACTGTGATATTCACCACAGGTATGAGATGGAGTACATTGCACACACACACACACACACACACACACACACACACACACACACACACACACACACACACACACACACACACACACACACACAGTTGCAAAAACATAATTCTCATTAACTTTCTCACTCTTTTTCTTTCTCTTCCCAGCCCCGTGTGCTCCTTATAATGTTACTGCCAGCCTGGTGTGTCCCAACTCAACCAATGTTACCTGGGTAGGAGACCCCAGTGCCACAGCTTACAATGTGACAGCAGTTGGCCAGGATGGACAAATACATGACTGCAACACCAACAGTACCAGCTGTCAAATCACCAACATGCACTGTGGCCAGAACTTCACCATCACAGTAACACCATATGCTGAGTCATGTGTTGGGAATCCCAGCATTCCTTATCAGTTCAGTGCAGGTACAAAGCAGAAACTATATTGTTAAATAAAATATACTATTAGACTAAAATATTCTCCCATACTTTGGGTTCATTTCAAGAAAAATCAAAGAGAATAACAATTTATTTTTTTCTTCACTTCCTACCTCTTATGTCTCCAGGTCCCTGCCCTCCTAGTAATGTTTCTGTTTCTACATTATGCGGAGTTAGCACAGTGTACTGGTCCCCTGACACAGGAGCAGATAGGTACATAGCAACAGCAACAACACTTGATGGACACATCTCCACCTGTGACTCAGGGAATGCAAGCTCCTGCTCTTTCACTGAGCTACAATGTGGTGAAAACTACACTGTCACTGTTGTAGCTGTGGACAGAGGTTGTCACAGTCAACCAAGTTCACCTGTGGATCTTATAACAGGTGAGAACATGTTCACCAAATGCAACAGAATCCTGATTTTGACGTGTTAGGTCATTTTGTTCTGTGGGAGTCAACTTAATTAAATTGTCAATACAACTTTTGACATAGAATGCATCATTTAGATAATGGAGGAAGAAAGAAATACTTGTTCATTTACATTTCATTTTAGATCTTGAAGTCCAGTCAGGATTTTCTTCTTAGCTCATCATATTGCTTTAATCTGAAGTGCTTCACTCCATAATTGTCTTCTCTTTACAGTGCCATGTGTTGCTACGAACATATCTGTAGCTCCTCAATGTGTCAACAACAGTGCTGTTGTGTCCTGGTCTAGTACCAAGGGAGCAGTACAGTACCATGTTTCTGCCTTTAGTAATCAAGACAATGCCACCTGCATGTCCCCTGAACTGCAATGTACTCTTCCAAGCCTCATGTGTGGCACCACCTACACTGTATACGTTAAGGCTATGAATGACGACTGCTCCAGTGAACATAGTCAGACTGTGATATTCACCACAGGTATGAGATGGAGAACATTGCGCACACACGTGCACGCACGCACGCACACACACACACACACACACACACACACACACACACACACACACACACACACACACACACACACACACACACACACACACACACACACACACACACAGTTGCAAAAACATAATTCTCATTAACTTTCTCACTCTTTTTCTTTCTCTTCCCAGCCCTGTGTTCTCCTTATAATGTTACTGCCAGCCTGGTGTGTCCCAACTCAACCAATGTTACCTGGGTAGGAGACCCCAGTGCCACCACTTACAATGTGACAGCAGTTGGCCAGGATGGACAAATACATGACTGCAACACCAACAGTACCAGCTGCCAGATAGCCAACATGCACTGTGGCCAGAACTTCACCATCACAGTAACACCATATGCTGAGTCATGTGCTGGGAATCCCAGCATTCCTTATCAGTTCAGTGCAGGTACAAAGCAGAAACTATATTGTTAAATAAAATGTACTATTAGACTAAAATATTCTCCCATACTTTGGGTTCAGTTCAAGAAACATCAAAGAGAATAATAATTTATTTTTTCTTCACTTCCTACCTCTTATGTCTCCAGGTCCCTGCCCTCCTAGTAATGTTTCTGTTTCTACATTATGCGGAGTTAGCACAGTGTACTGGTCCCCTGACACAGGAGCAGATAGGTACATAGCAACAGCAACAACACTTGATGGACACATCTCCACCTGTGACTCAGGGAATGCAAGCTCCTGCTCTTTCACTGAGCTATACTGTGGTGAAAACTACAATGTCACTGTTGTAGCTGTGGACAGAGGTTGTCACAGTCAACCAAGTTCACCTGTGGATCTTATAACAGGTGAGAACATGTTCACCAAATGCAACAGAATCCTGATTTTGACGTGTTAGGTCATTTAGTTCTGTGGGAGTCAACTTAATTAAATCGTCAATTCAACTTTTAACATAGAATACATCATTTAGATAATGGAGAAAGAAGGAAATACTTGTTCATTTACATTTCATTTTAGATCTTGAAGTCCAGTTCACTAGTAAGAGACCACGCCAACTTGTTCAGGTTTAAGAGTATTTATTGCGCGAATGAAATGTACTTGTATGAGGAGACCGAGGAGGGCGAGACTCAGGGTGGGGGCGTAGTCTCGGAGCCTGACGATCGTTTGTGCTCGGCCGGGAGCGCACTGTCTTGACGACCGCCGTGCTCAGCCGGGGGCCTACGGTTGCGATGACCGCCGTGCTCGGCCCGGGAGCGTTCGATCGCTTCGGCTCAGACAATGCCCCCCTCGAGACTCCTAGGAGAAAAGAGAACGAACGTTAGTCGGGAAGGCTGAGGAACATGGGGGATAGATGGGGAGGAGGGAGGGGGAATTTGACGGCGTGAAGCAGTAACGAATGGGAGTTGACAGCGCGAAGCAGTATCAAACAGGTGAGAGAGAGAGGAGTTGTATTTAAGCTGTGGGAAATTAACGTGATTGGTTGGACATGATCGGGAGATGGGGAACGGGAGAGATTGGCTGAACTTGGTCATGAAATTAGAGTGACGGCGTGAATGGGTTGAACAGTGGGTGGTCTCCTCTCCTGCACCTACGTTGAACACAACTTCATTTAGGGTTTTCTTCTTAGCTCATCATATTACTTTAATCTGAAGTGCTTAACTACATAATTTTCTTCTCTTTACAGTGCCATGTGTTGCTACGAACATCTCTGTAGCTCCTCAATGTGTCAACAACAGTGCTGTTGTGTCCTGGTCTGGTCCCAAGGGAGCAGTACAGTACTATGTTTCTGCCTCAAGTAGTCAAGACAATGCCACCTGCATGTCCCCTGAACTGCAATGTACTCTTACAAGCCTCATGTGTGGCACCACCTACACTGTATACGTTAGGGCTATGAATGACGACTGCTCCAGTGAACATAGTCAGACTGTGATATTCACCACAGGTATGAGATGGAGTACATTGCACACACACACACACACACACACACACACACACACACACACACACACACACACACACACACACACACACACACACACACAGTTGCAAAAACATAATTCTCATTAACTTTCTCACTCTTTTTCTTTCTCTTCCCAGCCCCGTGTGCTCCTTATAATGTTACTGCCAGCCTGGTGTGTCCCAACTCAACCAATGTTACCTGGGTAGGAGACCCCAGTGCCACAGCTTACAATGTGACAGCAGTTGGCCAGGATGGACAAATACATGACTGCAACACCAACAGTACCAGCTGTCAAATCACCAACATGCACTGTGGCCAGAACTTCACCATCACAGTAACACCATATGCTGAGTCATGTGTTGGGAATCCCAGCATTCCTTATCAGTTCAGTGCAGGTACAAAGCAGAAACTATATTGTTAAATAAAATATACTATTAGACTAAAATATTCTCCCATACTTTGGGTTCATTTCAAGAAAAATCAAAGAGAATAACAATTTATTTTTTTCTTCACTTCCTACCTCTTATGTCTCCAGGTCCCTGCCCTCCTAGTAATGTTTCTGTTTCTACATTATGCGGAGTTAGCACAGTGTACTGGTCCCCTGACACAGGAGCAGATAGGTACATAGCAACAGCAACAACACTTGATGGACACATCTCCACCTGTGACTCAGGGAATGCAAGCTCCTGCTCTTTCACTGAGCTACAATGTGGTGAAAACTACACTGTCACTGTTGTAGCTGTGGACAGAGGTTGTCACAGTCAACCAAGTTCACCTGTGGATCTTATAACAGGTGAGAACATGTTCACCAAATGCAACAGAATCCTGATTTTGACGTGTTAGGTCATTTTGTTCTGTGGGAGTCAACTTAATTAAATTGTCAATACAACTTTTGACATAGAATGCATCATTTAGATAATGGAGGAAGAAAGAAATACTTGTTCATTTACATTTCATTTTAGATCTTGAAGTCCAGTCAGGATTTTCTTCTTAGCTCATCATATTGCTTTAATCTGAAGTGCTTCACTCCATAATTGTCTTCTCTTTACAGTGCCATGTGTTGCTACGAACATATCTGTAGCTCCTCAATGTGTCAACAACAGTGCTGTTGTGTCCTGGTCTAGTACCAAGGGAGCAGTACAGTACCATGTTTCTGCCTTTAGTAATCAAGACAATGCCACCTGCATGTCCCCTGAACTGCAATGTACTCTTCCAAGCCTCATGTGTGGCACCACCTACACTGTATACGTTAAGGCTATGAATGACGACTGCTCCAGTGAACATAGTCAGACTGTGATATTCACCACAGGTATGAGATGGAGAACATTGCGCACACACGTGCACGCACGCACGCACACACACACACACACACACACACACACACACACACACACACACACACACACACACACACACACACACACAGTTGCAAAAACATAATTCTCATTAACTTTCTCACTCTTTTTCTTTCTCTTCCCAGCCCTGTGTTCTCCTTATAATGTTACTGCCAGCCTGGTGTGTCCCAACTCAACCAATGTTACCTGGGTAGGAGACCCCAGTGCCACCACTTACAATGTGACAGCAGTTGGCCAGGATGGACAAATACATGACTGCAACACCAACAGTACCAGCTGCCAGATAGCCAACATGCACTGTGGCCAGAACTTCACCATCACAGTAACACCATATGCTGAGTCATGTGCTGGGAATCCCAGCATTCCTTATCAGTTCAGTGCAGGTACAAAGCAGAAACTATATTGTTAAATAAAATGTACTATTAGACTAAAATATTCTCCCATACTTTGGGTTCAGTTCAAGAAACATCAAAGAGAATAATAATTTATTTTTTCTTCACTTCCTACCTCTTATGTCTCCAGGTCCCTGCCCTCCTAGTAATGTTTCTGTTTCTACATTATGCGGAGTTAGCACAGTGTACTGGTCCCCTGACACAGGAGCAGATAGGTACATAGCAACAGCAACAACACTTGATGGACACATCTCCACCTGTGACTCAGGGAATGCAAGCTCCTGCTCTTTCACTGAGCTATACTGTGGTGAAAACTACAATGTCACTGTTGTAGCTGTGGACAGAGGTTGTCACAGTCAACCAAGTTCACCTGTGGATCTTATAACAGGTGAGAACATGTTCACCAAATGCAACAGAATCCTGATTTTGACGTGTTAGGTCATTTAGTTCTGTGGGAGTCAACTTAATTAAATCGTCAATTCAACTTTTAACATAGAATACATCATTTAGATAATGGAGAAAGAAGGAAATACTTGTTCATTTACATTTCATTTTAGATCTTGAAGTCCAGTTCACTAGTAAGAGACCACGCCAACTTGTTCAGGTTTAAGAGTATTTATTGCGCGAATGAAATGTACTTGTATGAGGAGACCGAGGAGGGCGAGACTCAGGGTGGGGGCGTAGTCTCGGAGCCTGACGATCGTTTGTGCTCGGCCGGGGAGCGCACTGTCTTGACGACTGCCGTGCTCAGCCGGGGGCCTACGGTTGCGATGACCGCCGTGCTCGGCCCGGGAGCGTTCGATCGCTTCGGCTCAGACAATGCCCCCCTCGAGACTCCTAGGAGAAAAGAGAACGAACGTTAGTCGGGAAGGCTGAGGAACATGGGGGATAGATGGGGAGGAGGGAGGGGGAATTTGACGGCGTGAAGCAGTAACGAATGGGAGTTGACAGCGCGAAGCAGTATCAAACAGGTGAGAGAGAGAGGAGTTGTATTTAAGCTGTGGGAAATTAACGTGATTGGTTGGACATGATCGGGAGATGGGGAACGGGAGAGATTGGCTGAACATAATTCTCATTAACTTTCTCACTCTTTTTCTTTCTCTTCCCAGCCCCGTGTGCTCCTTATAATGTTACTGCCAGCCTGGTGTGTCCCAACTCAACCAATGTTACCTGGGTAGGAGACCCCAGTGCCACAGCTTACAATGTGACAGCAGTTGGCCAGGATGGACAAATACATGACTGCAACACCAACAGTACCAGCTGTCAAATCACCAACATGCACTGTGGCCAGAACTTCACCATCACAGTAACACCATATGCTGAGTCATGTGTTGGGAATCCCAGCATTCCTTATCAGTTCAGTGCAGGTACAAAGCAGAAACTATATTGTTAAATAAAATATACTATTAGACTAAAATATTCTCCCATACTTTGGGTTCATTTCAAGAAAAATCAAAGAGAATAACAATTTATTTTTTTCTTCACTTCCTACCTCTTATGTCTCCAGGTCCCTGCCCTCCTAGTAATGTTTCTGTTTCTACATTATGCGGAGTTAGCACAGTGTACTGGTCCCCTGACACAGGAGCAGATAGGTACATAGCAACAGCAACAACACTTGATGGACACATCTCCACCTGTGACTCAGGGAATGCAAGCTCCTGCTCTTTCACTGAGCTACAATGTGGTGAAAACTACACTGTCACTGTTGTAGCTGTGGACAGAGGTTGTCACAGTCAACCAAGTTCACCTGTGGATCTTATAACAGGTGAGAACATGTTCACCAAATGCAACAGAATCCTGATTTTGACGTGTTAGGTCATTTTGTTCTGTGGGAGTCAACTTAATTAAATTGTCAATACAACTTTTGACATAGAATGCATCATTTAGATAATGGAGGAAGAAAGAAATACTTGTTCATTTACATTTCATTTTAGATCTTGAAGTCCAGTCAGGATTTTCTTCTTAGCTCATCATATTGCTTTAATCTGAAGTGCTTCACTCCATAATTGTCTTCTCTTTACAGTGCCATGTGTTGCTACGAACATATCTGTAGCTCCTCAATGTGTCAACAACAGTGCTGTTGTGTCCTGGTCTAGTACCAAGGGAGCAGTACAGTACCATGTTTCTGCCTTTAGTAATCAAGACAATGCCACCTGCATGTCCCCTGAACTGCAATGTACTCTTACAAGCCTCATGTGTGGCACCACCTACACTGTATACGTTAAGGCTATGAATGACGACTGCTCCAGTGAACATAGTCAGACTGTGATATTCACCACAGGTATGAGATGGAGAACATTGCGCACACACGTGCACGCACGCACGCACACACACACACACACACACACACACACACACACACACACACACACACACACACACACACACACACACACACACACACACACACACACACACACAGTTGCAAAAACATAATTCTCATTAACTTTCTCACTCTTTTTCTTTCTCTTCCCAGCCCTGTGTTCTCCTTATAATGTTACTGCCAGCCTGGTGTGTCCCAACTCAACCAATGTTACCTGGGTAGGAGACCCCAGTGCCACCACTTACAATGTGACAGCAGTTGGCCAGGATGGACAAATACATGACTGCAACACCAACAGTACCAGCTGCCAGATAGCCAACATGCACTGTGGCCAGAACTTCACCATCACAGTAACACCATATGCTGAGTCATGTGCTGGGAATCCCAGCATTCCTTATCAGTTCAGTGCAGGTACAAAGCAGAAACTATATTGTTAAATAAAATGTACTATTAGACTAAAATATTCTCCCATACTTTGGGTTCAGTTCAAGAAACATCAAAGAGAATAATAATTTATTTTTTCTTCACTTCCTACCTCTTATGTCTCCAGGTCCCTGCCCTCCTAGTAATGTTTCTGTTTCTACATTATGCGGAGTTAGCACAGTGTACTGGTCCCCTGACACAGGAGCAGATAGGTACATAGCAACAGCAACAACACTTGATGGACACATCTCCACCTGTGACTCAGGGAATGCAAGCTCCTGCTCTTTCACTGAGCTATACTGTGGTGAAAACTACAATGTCACTGTTGTAGCTGTGGACAGAGGTTGTCACAGTCAACCAAGTTCACCTGTGGATCTTATAACAGGTGAGAACATGTTCACCAAATGCAACAGAATCCTGATTTTGACGTGTTAGGTCATTTAGTTCTGTGGGAGTCAACTTAATTAAATCGTCAATTCAACTTTTAACATAGAATACATCATTTAGATAATGGAGAAAGAAGGAAATACTTGTTCATTTACATTTCATTTTAGATCTTGAAGTCCAGTTCACTAGTAAGAGACCACGCCAACTTGTTCAGGTTTAAGAGTATTTATTGCGCGAATGAAATGTACTTGTATGAGGAGACCGAGGAGGGCGAGACTCAGGGTGGGGGCGTAGTCTCGGAGCCTGACGATCGTTTGTGCTCGGCCGGGGAGCGCACGGTCTCGACGACCGCCGTGCTCAGCCGGGGATGACCGCCGTGCTCGGCCCGGGAGCGTTCGATCGCTTCGGCTCAGACAATGCCCCCCTCGAGACTCCTAGGAGAAAAGAGAACGAACGTTAGTCGGGAAGGCTGAGGAACATGGGGGATAGATGGGGAGGAGGGAGGGGGAATTTGACGGCGTGAAGCAGTAACGAATGGGAGTTGACAGCGCGAAGCAGTATCAAACAGGTGAGAGAGAGAGGAGTTGTATTTAAGCTGTGGGAAATTAACGTGATTGGTTGGACATGATCGGGAGATGGGGAACGGGAGAGATTGGCTGAACTTGGTCATGAAATTAGAGTGACGGCGTGAATGGGTTGAACAGTGGGTGGTCTCCTCTCCTGCACCTACGTTGAACACAACTTCATTTAGGGTTTTCTTCTTAGCTCATCATATTACTTTAATCTGAAGTGCTTAACTACATAATTTTCTTCTCTTTACAGTGCCATGTGTTGCTACGAACATCTCTGTAGCTCCTCAATGTGTCAACAACAGTGCTGTTGTGTCCTGGTCTGGTCCCAAGGGAGCAGTACAGTACTATGTTTCTGCCTCAAGTAGTCAAGACAATGCCACCTGCATGTCCCCTGAACTGCAATGTACTCTTACAAGCCTCATGTGTGGCACCACCTACACTGTATACGTTAGGGCTATGAATGACGACTGCTCCAGTGAACATAGTCAGACTGTGATATTCACCACAGGTATGAGATGGAGTACATTGCACACACACACACACACACACACACACACACACACACACACACACACACACACACACACACACACACACACACAGTTGCAAAAACATAATTCTCATTAACTTTCTCACTCTTTTTCTTTCTCTTCCCAGCCCCGTGTGCTCCTTATAATGTTACTGCCAGCCTGGTGTGTCCCAACTCAACCAATGTTACCTGGGTAGGAGACCCCAGTGCCACAGCTTACAATGTGACAGCAGTTGGCCAGGATGGACAAATACATGACTGCAACACCAACAGTACCAGCTGTCAAATCACCAACATGCACTGTGGCCAGAACTTCACCATCACAGTAACACCATATGCTGAGTCATGTGTTGGGAATCCCAGCATTCCTTATCAGTTCAGTGCAGGTACAAAGCAGAAACTATATTGTTAAATAAAATATACTATTAGACTAAAATATTCTCCCATACTTTGGGTTCATTTCAAGAAAAATCAAAGAGAATAACAATTTATTTTTTTCTTCACTTCCTACCTCTTATGTCTCCAGGTCCCTGCCCTCCTAGTAATGTTTCTGTTTCTACATTATGCGGAGTTAGCACAGTGTACTGGTCCCCTGACACAGGAGCAGATAGGTACATAGCAACAGCAACAACACTTGATGGACACATCTCCACCTGTGACTCAGGGAATGCAAGCTCCTGCTCTTTCACTGAGCTACAATGTGGTGAAAACTACACTGTCACTGTTGTAGCTGTGGACAGAGGTTGTCACAGTCAACCAAGTTCACCTGTGGATCTTATAACAGGTGAGAACATGTTCACCAAATGCAACAGAATCCTGATTTTGACGTGTTAGGTCATTTTGTTCTGTGGGAGTCAACTTAATTAAATTGTCAATACAACTTTTGACATAGAATGCATCATTTAGATAATGGAGGAAGAAAGAAATACTTGTTCATTTACATTTCATTTTAGATCTTGAAGTCCAGTCAGGATTTTCTTCTTAGCTCATCATATTGCTTTAATCTGAAGTGCTTCACTCCATAATTGTCTTCTCTTTACAGTGCCATGTGTTGCTACGAACATATCTGTAGCTCCTCAATGTGTCAACAACAGTGCTGTTGTGTCCTGGTCTAGTACCAAGGGAGCAGTACAGTACCATGTTTCTGCCTTTAGTAATCAAGACAATGCCACCTGCATGTCCCCTGAACTGCAATGTACTCTTCCAAGCCTCATGTGTGGCACCACCTACACTGTATACGTTAAGGCTATGAATGACGACTGCTCCAGTGAACATAGTCAGACTGTGATATTCACCACAGGTATGAGATGGAGAACATTGCGCACACACGTGCACGCACGCACGCACACACACACACACACACACACACACACACACACACACACACACACACACACACACACACACACACACACACACACACAGTTGCAAAAACATAATTCTCATTAACTTTCTCACTCTTTTTCTTTCTCTTCCCAGCCCTGTGTTCTCCTTATAATGTTACTGCCAGCCTGGTGTGTCCCAACTCAACCAATGTTACCTGGGTAGGAGACCCCAGTGCCACCACTTACAATGTGACAGCAGTTGGCCAGGATGGACAAATACATGACTGCAACACCAACAGTACCAGCTGCCAGATAGCCAACATGCACTGTGGCCAGAACTTCACCATCACAGTAACACCATATGCTGAGTCATGTGCTGGGAATCCCAGCATTCCTTATCAGTTCAGTGCAGGTACAAAGCAGAAACTATATTGTTAAATAAAATGTACTATTAGACTAAAATATTCTCCCATACTTTGGGTTCAGTTCAAGAAACATCAAAGAGAATAATAATTTATTTTTTCTTCACTTCCTACCTCTTATGTCTCCAGGTCCCTGCCCTCCTAGTAATGTTTCTGTTTCTACATTATGCGGAGTTAGCACAGTGTACTGGTCCCCTGACACAGGAGCAGATAGGTACATAGCAACAGCAACAACACTTGATGGACACATCTCCACCTGTGACTCAGGGAATGCAAGCTCCTGCTCTTTCACTGAGCTATACTGTGGTGAAAACTACAATGTCACTGTTGTAGCTGTGGACAGAGGTTGTCACAGTCAACCAAGTTCACCTGTGGATCTTATAACAGGTGAGAACATGTTCACCAAATGCAACAGAATCCTGATTTTGACGTGTTAGGTCATTTAGTTCTGTGGGAGTCAACTTAATTAAATCGTCAATTCAACTTTTAACATAGAATACATCATTTAGATAATGGAGAAAGAAGGAAATACTTGTTCATTTACATTTCATTTTAGATCTTGAAGTCCAGTTCACTAGTAAGAGACCACGCCAACTTGTTCAGGTTTAAGAGTATTTATTGCGCGAATGAAATGTACTTGTATGAGGAGACCGAGGAGGGCGAGACTCAGGGTGGGGGCGTAGTCTCGGAGCCTGACGATCGTTTGTGCTCGGCCGGGGAGCGCACGGTCTTGACGACTGCCGTGCTCAGCCGGGGGCCTACGGTTGCGATGACCGCCGTGCTCGGCCCGGGAGCGTTCGATCGCTTCGGCTCAGACAATGCCCCCCTCGAGACTCCTAGGAGAAAAGAGAACGAACGTTAGTCGGGAAGGCTGAGGAACATGGGGGATAGATGGGGAGGAGGGAGGGGGAATTTGACGGCGTGAAGCAGTAACGAATGGGAGTTGACAGCGCGAAGCAGTATCAAACAGGTGAGAGAGAGAGGAGTTGTATTTAAGCTGTGGGAAATTAACGTGATTGGTTGGACATGATCGGGAGATGGGGAACGGGAGAGATTGGCTGAACTTGGTCATGAAATTAGAGTGACGGCGTGAATGGGTTGAACAGTGGGTGGTCTCCTCTCCTGCACCTACGTTGAACACAACTTCATTTAGGGTTTTCTTCTTAGCTCATCATATTACTTTAATCTGAAGTGCTTAACTACATAATTTTCTTCTCTTTACAGTGCCATGTGTTGCTACGAACATCTCTGTAGCTCCTCAATGTGTCAACAACAGTGCTGTTGTGTCCTGGTCTGGTCCCAAGGGAGCAGTACAGTACTATGTTTCTGCCTCAAGTAGTCAAGACAATGCCACCTGCATGTCCCCTGAACTGCAATGTACTCTTACAAGCCTCATGTGTGGCACCACCTACACTGTATACGTTAGGGCTATGAATGACGACTGCTCCAGTGAACATAGTCAGACTGTGATATTCACCACAGGTATGAGATGGAGTACATTGCACACACACACACACACACACACACACACACACACACACACACACACACACACACACACACACACACACACACACACACACACACACACACACACACACACACACACACACACACACACACACAGTTGTAAAAACACAATTCTCATTAACTTTCTCACTCTTTTTCTTTCTCTTCCCAGCTCCGTGTGCTCCTTATAATGTTACTGCCAGCCTGGTGTGTCCCAACTCAACCAATGTTACCTGGGTAGGAGACCCCAGTGCCACCGCTTACAATGTGACAGCAGTTGGCCAGGATGGACAAATACATGACTGCAACACCAACAGTACCAGCTGTCAGATAGCCAACATGCACTGTGGCCAGAACTTCACCATCACAGTGACACCATATGCTGACTCATGTGTTGGGAATCCCAGCATTCCTTATCAGTTCAGTGCAGGTACAAAGCAGAAACTATATTGTTAAATAAAATATACTATTAGACTAAATTATTCTCCCATACTTTGGGTTCAGTTCAAGAAACATCAAAGAGAATAATATTTTATTTTTTCACTTCCTACCTCTTATGTCTCCAGGTCCCTGCCCTCCTAGTAATGTTTCTGTCTCTACAATATGCGGACTTAGCACAGTGTACTGGTCCCCTGACACAGGAGCAGATAGGTACATAGCAACAGCAACAACACTTGATGGACGCATCTACACCTGTGACTCAGGGAATGCAAGCTCCTGCTCTTTCACTGAGCTACAATGTGGTGAAAACTACACTGTCACTGTTGTAGCTGTGGACAGAGGTTGCCACAGTCAACCAAGTTCACCTGTGGATCTTAAAACAGGTAAGAACATGCTGACCAAATACACCATCGTACTGATTTTTTTTTTCTGTGGGAGTCAACTTAATTCAATTTTGAATTCAATTTGACATGGAATGCATACATGAAAAAAGGTATGAAGGAAGTAATACTTTGCTCCATTACTCTTTTAGGGCTCTTTTAGGGCTCCATTACTCTTTTAGGGCTAATTAGGGGTTGAAATCACTTTAATTTACTTTTTGATTTATATTTTGAAGTCCAGTTTTTATTTTTCTTCTCGGCTCTTCATATTAATGCTTTAATACAGTCCCTTTACCTTTGAAATTGTCTTCTCTATAGTGCCATGTGTTGCTATCTCGGTAGCTCCTCAATGTGTCAACAACAGTGCTGTTGTGTCCTGCCTCAAGTACAGTAGTCAAGACAATGCCACTTGCATGTCCCCTGAACTCATTTCTATACTATGTGGATGAATTGCATATCAAATAGGGAAAATAATATTTTAATCCAATATTTTATCTTGTACTATATTTCAACAGAACCTCGACAGCTATATGAATACATAGTTGAAGTTGAGATCAGCACTGTTGATGTTGAAGTGTTACAGCAACTGAAGAACATTGTGAACACTAGTCTTCCAATGAGAGTCAGTGATTCAGTAAACATCACAGAAGTCACTATCATAGGTAAGAATTATAATGTGAGGTTTGGGCTGATTCGGCGTGGCAGTTCGGTAAGAATATTAAAGGTTAGAAATTATGAGAAGTTAAAGGAAGCCAAACATCTGCCTATTGGATGCCACACTATTTGGTAATGATACTAGTCAGGAACATCTCAAGTTGGAAATGCACTCACCACACATTTGTGCATTAGCCATTATACCTGTGTTAGAGTAACTGTTGTGGCTTTCTGTTTGTGTCTGTCTGTCTATCTCTCTTTTGTTATAATTAAATGTAACTGGATTGAAATATAAGTCTCAAGTACTTTTATGTGACAAATTTCTTGTTGAGTATGGAAAATATTCCTTTAATCCAATGTTTTGTCTTGTACTATATTTCCACAGTGCCTCCCCAGCTATATGAATATATAGTTGAAGTTGAGATCAGCACTGTTGATGTTGAAGTCTTACAGCAACTGAAGAACATTGTGAACGCTAGTCTTCCCCTGAGAGTCAGTGATTCAATAAACATCACAGAAGTCGATATAACCATCATAGGTAAGAACAATTCATGTGAATTTGATGTAAATTAAACTGGTATTTGTTGTGCACCACGTGCTGGACTTGGGAGTGATGCTAGTTGTAATTTTGCAAATGTATTCCCCAATCAGGTATGCAATAGGCCTACCTGTTAGAGTAACCAGTGTTCTTGTATTCTATGTGAAAAATTGCATATTAAATAGGGAAATATTATTCTAATCCATTGTTTTATCTTGTACTATATTTCCACAGTGCCTCCACAGCTATATGAATATATAGTTGAAGTTGAGATCAGCACTGTTGATGTTGAAGTGTTACAGCAACTGGAGAACATTGTGAACGCTAGTCTTCCCCTGAGAGTCAGTGATTCAATAAACATCACAGAAGTCACTATCATAGGTAAGAATAATAATGTGAAGTTTGGGCTGATTCGGTCTGGCAGTTCGGTAAAAATATTAAACTTTAGAAATCATGAGAAGTTAAAGGAAGCCAAACATCTGCCTATTGGATGCCACACTATTTGGGAATGATACTAGTCTGGAACATTTCAAGTAGGAAATGCACTCCTCACATAATATTTGTGCATTACCCATTATACCTGTGTTAGAGTAAATGTTGTGGCCTTCTGTGTATCTGTCCATCTATCTCTAATTGAATTGTAACTGGATTGAAATAGCAGTCGCAAATGCTCTATTTTAAATTATTTCATGTTACAAATTACAGGTTGAATGGAGAAGATATTCTTTTAATCCATTGTTTTATCTTGTACTATATTTCACAGTGCCTCCACAGCTATATGAATATATAGTTGAAGTTGAGATCAGCACTGTTGATGTTGAAGTGTTACAGCAACTGAAGAACATTGTGAACACTGGTCTTCCCCTGAGAGTCAGTGATTCAATAAACATCACAGAAGTCACTATCATAGGTAAGAATAATAATGTGAAGTTTGGGCTGATTCGGTCTGGCAGTTCGGTAAAAATATTAAACTTTAGAAATCATGAGAAGTTAAAGGAAGCCAAACATCTGCCTATTGGATGCCACATTATTTGGTAATGATACTAGTCAGGAACATTTCAAGTTGGAATGCACTCGCTATACATTTGTGCATTAGCCATTATACCTGTGTTAGAGTAACTGTTGTGGCTATCTGTTTGTGTCTGTCTGTCTATCTTTTGTTATAATTAAATGTAACTGGATTGAAAAATCAGTCTCAAGTACTTTTATGTGACAAATTTCATGTTGAATATGGAAAATATTCTTTTAATCCAATGTTTTATCTTGTACTATATTTCCACAGTGCCTCCCCAGCTATATGAATATATAGTTGAAGTTGAGATCAGCACTGTTGATGTTGAAGTGTTACAACAACTGGAGAACATTGTGAACACTAGTCTTCCCCTGAGAGTCAGTGATTCAATAAACATCACAGAAGTCACTATCATAGGTAAGAATTATAATGTAATATGTGAGCTGATTCGGTCTGGATTTAGGCAGGTTAGGTAAGAATGTTAAACATAAGAAATTATTAGTAGTTACTGGAAGTCAAACATCTACCCTTTGAGTAACACACTATTTGGGAATGATGCCAGTCAGGTACATTTCAAGTTAGAAATGCACTCCCCACATGTTTGTGCACTACCCATTATACCTGTGTTAGAGTAACTGTTGTGCCATCTGTGTGTGTCTGATCGTCTATCTCTCTTGTTATAAATAAGTTGTAACTGGATTGAAATATGTCTCAAGTACTCTGTTTTTAAAACATTTTATGTGATAAATTGCATGTTGAATTTTGAAAATATTCTTTTAATCCAATGTTTCATCTTCTACTATCTTTCCACAGTGCCTCCCCAGCTGTATGAATATATAGTTGAAGTTGAGATCAGCACTGTTGATGTTGAAGTGTTACAGCAACTGGAGAACATTGTGAACACTAGTCTTCCCCTGAGAGTCAGTGATTCAATAAACATCACAGAAGTCACTATCATAGGTAAGAATAATAATGTGAAGTTTGAGCTGATTCGGACTGGCTTTAGGCGGGTTAGGTAAGAAAAACTTTAGAATTAAGAGAGGTTAAAGGAAGTCAAACATCAGCCCATTGGGTACCACACTATTTGGGAATGATACTAGTCTGGAACATTTCAAGTAGGAAATGCACTCCTCACATATTTGTGCATTACCCATTATACCTGTGTTAGAGTAATTGTTGTGGCTTTCTGTTTGTGTCTGTCTGTCAATCACTAATTCAATTATAACTGGATTGAAATAGCAGTCGCAAATGCTCTATTTTTAAATATTTTATGTGACAAATTGCATGTCTAATATTCTTTTAATCCAATGTTTTATCTTGTACTATATTTCCACAGTGCCTCCACGACTATATGAATATATAGTTGAAGTTGAGATCAGCACTGTTGATGTTGAAGTGTTACAGCAACTGAAGAATATTGTGAACACTAGTCTTCCCCTGAGAGTCAGTGATTCAATAAACATCACAAGAGTTGATATAACCATCATAAGTAAGAACAATTAATGTGAATTTGAAGTAAATTAAACTGGTATTTGTTGTGCACCATGTGCTGGACTTGGGAGTGATGCTAGTCGGTTGTAATTTTGTATTCTCCAAACTGAATGAGTGTCAAATTTATTAAAATTGAAGTGTGTCGTATTGAGATTTCAGTCTCAGGTACTTTTCCTATTCAATTTGAAGCATACTATTTTCACATCAAACCAAGAAAATTATATTTTAATTCAATGTTTTATCTAGTACTATATTTCCACAACACCTATACAGGTAGATGAATACATATGTTGTAGTTGAAATTTTGTTCAGCACTGAGTGTTACTCGAACAAAGTCATTGCACATTGAATGTTTTCATCATGCAATATCGTGCAGCCAAAATGTATTTATTTATCTCAATATCAACCCCCGTTTTTGTCTTCCAAGATCCATGTGCCAAGCCACCAGAAAATGTCACTGCCTGGCTGGTGTGTTCCAATTCAGCCCATGTGACCTGGGTAGGAAGTCCCAGTGCCACAGCGTACAATGTGACAGCAGTTGGCCAGGATGGACAAATACATGACTGCAACACCAACAGTACCAGCTGTCAGATAGCCAACATGCACTGTGGCCAGAACTTCACCATCACAGTGACACTATATGCTGAGTCATGTGTTGGGAATCCCAGCATTCCTTATCAGTTCAGTGCAGGTACAAAGCAGAAACTATGTTTTTTAATAAAATGTTATATTTGACTAAAATATTCTCCCATACTTTGGGTTCAGTTCAAGAAACATGGAAGAGAATAATATGTTATTTTTTTACCCTCACTTCCTACCTCTTATGTCTCCAGGTCCCTGCCCTCCTAGTAATGTTTCTGTTTCTACATTATGCGGAGTTAGCACAGTGTACTGGTCCCCTGACACAGGAGCAGATAGGTACATAGCAACAGCAACAACACTTGATGGAAGCATCTACACCTGTGACTCAGGGAATGCAAGCTCCTGCTCTTTCACTGAGCTACAATGTGGTGAAAACTACACTGTCACTGTTGTAGCTGTGGACAGAGGTTGTCACAGTCAGCCAAGTTCACCTGTGGATCTTAAAACAGGTGAGAACATGTTCACCAAAGGCAACAACAATCTGATTTTGATGTGTTAGGTCATTTTGTTCTGTGGGAGTCAACTTAATTAAATTGTCAATTCAATTTTTGACATTGAATGCATAATTGACAAAAAGGGCTGAAGGAAGAAATACTTTGCTCCATTCCTCTGTACTAATTTGGGATTCAAGTCCTGTTCCATTACATCTCATTTTATATCCTGAAGTCCAGTTTGTGTTTTTTTCCTCTTAGTTCATCATATTATTGCTTCAATCTGAAGTTAGCTTAACTTTGTTATTGTCTTCTTGTTACAGTGCCTTGTGTTGCTACGAACATATCTGTAGCTCCTCAATGTGTCAACAACAGTGCTGTTGTGTCCTGGTCTGGTCCCAAGGGAGCAGTACAGTACTATGTTTCTGCCTCAAGTAGTCAAGACAATGCCACCTGCATGTCCCCTGAACTGCAATGTACTCTTCCAAGCCTCATGTGTGGCACCACCTACACTGTATACGTTAAGGCTATGAATGGCGACTGCTCCAGTGAACATAGTCAGACTGTGATATTCACCACAGGTATGAGATGGAGAACATTGCACAGACGCACTCACCACTTGCACACACGCACGCGCGCACACACACACACGCACGCATGCACACACACACACACACACACACACACACACACACACACACACACACACACACACACACACACACACACACACACACACACACACACAGTTGCAAAAATGATTCTCATTAACATTCTCACTCTTTTTCTTTCTCTTCCCAGCCCCGTGTGCTCCTTATAATGTTACTGCCAGCCTGGTGTGTCCCAACTCAACCAATGTTACCTGGGTAGGAGACCCCAGTGCCACCGCTTACAATGTGACAGCAGTTGGCCAGGATGGACAAATACATGACTGCAACACCAACAGTACCAACTGTCAGATACCCAACATGCACTGTGGCCAGAACTTCACCATCACAGTAACACCATATGCTGAGTCATGTGCTGGGAATGCCGGTATTCCTTATGAGTTCAGTGCAGGTACAGAGTGGGAACAAAACCTAGAATCTAAAAACAATGTACTATTACACTAATTAAAATATTCTCCCATACTTTGCATTCAGTTCAAGGAAACATAATAGATTTTAATCTTTTACCTTTTTCTCCACTTCTTACTTCTCAAATCTCCAGGTCCCTGCCGTCCAAGTAATGTTTCTGTTTCTACATTATGCGGAGTTAGCACAGTGTACTGGTCCCCTGACACAGGAGCAGATAGGTACATAGCAACAGCAACAACACTTGATGGAGACATCTCCACCTGTGACTCAAGGAATGCAAGCTCCTGCTCTTTCACTGCGCTACAATGTGGTGAAAACTACACTGTCACTGTTGTAGCTGTGGACAGAGGTTGTCACAGTCAACCAAGTTCACCTGTGGATCTTATAACAGGTGAGAACATGTTCACCAAAGTCAACAACAATCTGATTTTGATGCACTTAGGTCATTTTGTTCTGTTGGAGTCAACTTAATTAAATTGTCAATTCATTTTTTGACATTGAATGCATAATTGACAAAAAAGGGCTAAAGGAAGAAATACTTTGCTCCATTCCTCTGTACTAATTTGGGGTTCAAATCCTGTTCCATTAGATCTCATTTTATATCCTGAAGTCCAGTTAGTGTGTTTCTTCTTAGGACATCATATTATTGCTTCAATCTGACGTTTGCTTAACTTTGTAATTGTCTTCTTGTTACAGTGCCTTGTGTTGCTACGAACATATCTGTAGCTCCTCAATGTGTCAACAACAGTGCTGTTGTGTCCTGGTCTGGTCCCAAGGGAGCAGTACAGTACTATGTTTCTGCCTCAAGTAGTCAAGACAATGCCACCTGCATGTCCCCTGAACTGCAATGTACTCTTACAAGCCTCATGTGTGGCACCACCTACACTGTATACGTTAAGGCTATGAATGACGACTGCTCCAGTGAACATAGTCAGACTGTGATATTCACCACAGGTATGAGATGGAGAACATTGCACAGACACACAAACCACTTGCAAACACGCACTCACACACACACACACACACACACACACACACACACACACACACACACACACACACACACACACACACACACACACACACACACACACACACACACACACACACACACACACACACACACAGTTGCAAAAATGATTCTCATTAACGTTCTCACTCTTTTTCTTTCTCTTCCCAGCCCCGTGTGCTCCTTATAATGTTACTGCCAGTCTGGTGTGTCCCAACTCAACCAATGTTACCTGGGTAGGAGACCCCAGTGCCACCGCTTACAATGTGACAGCAGTTGGCCAGGATGGACAAATACATGACTGCAACACCAACAGTACCAACTGTCAGATACCCAACATGCACTGTGGCCAGAACTTCACCATCACAGTAACACCATATGCTGAGTCATGTGCTGGGAATGCCGGTATTCCTTATGAGTTCAGTGCAGGTACAGAGTGGGAACAAAACCTAGAATCTAAAAACAATGTACTATTACACTAATTAAAATATTCTCCCATACTTTGCATTCAGTTCAAGGAAACATAATAGATTTTAATCTTTTACCTTTTTCTCCACTTCTTACTTCTCAAATCTCCAGGTCCCTGCCGTCCAAGTAATGTTTCTGTTTCTACATTATGCGGAGTTAGCACAGTGTACTGGTCCCCTGACACAGGAGCAGATAGGTACATAGCAACAGCAACAACACTTGATGGAGACATCTCCACCTGTGACTCAAGGAATGCAAGCTCCTGCTCTTTCACTGCGCTACAATGTGGTGAAAACTACACTGTCACTGTTGTAGCTGTGGACAGAGGTTGTCACAGTCAACCAAGTTCACCTGTGGATCTTATAACAGGTGAGAACATGTTCACCAAAGTCAACAACAATCTGATTTTGATGCACTTAGGTCATTTTGTTCTGTTGGAGTCAACTTAATTAAATTGTCAATTCATTTTTTGACATTGAATGCATAATTGACAAAAAAGGGCTAAAGGAAGAAATACTTTGCTCCATTCCTCTGTACTAATTTGGGGTTCAAAATCCTGTTCCATTAGATCTCATTTTATATCCTGAAGTCCAGTTAGTGTGTTTCTTCTTAGGACATCATATTATTGCTTCAATCTGACGTTTGCTTAACTTTGTAATTGTCTTCTTGTTACAGTGCCTTGTGTTGCTACGAACATATCTGTAGCTCCTCAATGTGTCAACAACAGTGCTGTTGTGTCCTGGTCTGGTCCCAAGGGAGCAGTACAGTACTATGTTTCTGCCTCAAGTAGTCAAGACAATGCCACCTGCATGTCCCCTGAACTGCAATGTACTCTTACAAGCCTCATGTGTGGCACCACCTACACTGTATACGTTAAGGCTATGAATGACGACTGCTCCAGTGAACATAGTCAGACTGTGATATTCACCACAGGTATGAGATGGAGAACATTGCACAGACACACAAACCACTTGCAAACACGCACACACACACACAACACACACACACACACACACACACACACACACACACACACACACACACACACACACACACACACACACACACACACACACACACACACACACACACAGTTGCAAAAATGATTCTCATTAACGTTCTCACTCTTTTTCTTTCTCTTCCCAGCCCCGTGTGCTCCTTATAATGTTACTGCCAGTCTGGTGTGTCCCAACTCAACCAATGTTACCTGGGTAGGAGACCCCAGTGCCACCGCTTACAATGTGACAGCAGTTGGCCAGGGTGGACAAATACATGACTGCAACACCAACAGTACCAGCTGTCAGATAGCCAACATGCACTGTGGCCAGAACTTCACCATCACAGTAACACCATATGCTGAGTCATGTGCTGGGAATGCCGGTATTCCTTATGAGTTCAGTGCAGGTACAGAGTGGGAACAAAACCTAGAATCTAAAAACAATGTAGTATTACACTAATTAAAATATTCTCCCATACTTTGCATTCAGTTCAAGGAAACATAATAGATTTTAATCTTTTACCTTTTTCTCCACTTCTTACTTCTCAAATCTCCAGGTCCCTGCCGTCCAAGTAATGTTTCTGTTTCTACATTATGCGGAGTTAGCACAGTGTACTGGTCCCCTGACACAGGAGCAGATAGGTACATAGCAACAGCAACAACACTTGATGGAGACATCTCCACCTGTGACTCAAGGAATGCAAGCTCCTGCTCTTTCACTGCGCTACAATGTGGTGAAAACTACACTGTCACTGTTGTAGCTGTGGACAGAGGTTGTCACAGTCAACCAAGTTCACCTGTGGATCTTATAACAGGTGAGAACATGTTCACCAAAGTCAACAACAATCTGATTTTGATGCACTTAGGTCATTTTGTTCTGTTGGAGTCAACTTAATTAAATTGTCAATTCATTTTTTGACATTGAATGCATAATTGACAAAAAAGGGCTAAAGGAAGAAATACTTTGCTCCATTCCTCTGTACTAATTTGGGGTTCAAATCCTGTTCCATTAGATCTCATTTTATATCCTGAAGTCCAGTTAGTGTGTTTCTTCTTAGGACATCATATTATTGCTTCAATCTGACGTTTGCTTAACTTTGTAATTGTCTTCTTGTTACAGTGCCTTGTGTTGCTACGAACATATCTGTAGCTCCTCAATGTGTCAACAACAGTGCTGTTGTGTCCTGGTCTGGTCCCAAGGGAGCAGTACAGTACTATGTTTCTGCCTCAAGTAGTCAAGACAATGCCACCTGCATGTCCCCTGAACTGCAATGTACTCTTACAAGCCTCATGTGTGGCACCACCTACACTGTATACGTTAAGGCTATGAATGACGACTGCTCCAGTGAACATAGTCAGACTGTGATATTCACCACAGGTATGAGATGGAGAACATTGCACAGACGCACTCACCACTTGCACACACGCAGTCACCACTTGCGCACACACACACACACACACACACACACACACACACACACACACACACACACACACACACACACACACACACAACACACACACACACACACACACACACACACACACAGTTGCAAAATGATTCTCATTAACGTTCTCACTCTTTTTCTTTCTCTTCCCAGCCCCGTGTGCTCCTTATAATGTTACTGCCAGCCTGGTGTGTCCCAACTCAACCAATGTTACCTGGGTAGGAGACCCCAGTGCCACGCTTACAATGTGACAGCAGTTGGCCAGGATGGACAAATACATGACTGCAACACCAACAGTACCAGCTGTCAGATAGCCAACATGCACTGTGGCCAGAACTTCACCATCACAGTAACACCATATGCTGAGTCATGTGCTGGGAATGCCGGTATTCCTTATGAGTTCAGTGCAGGTACAGAGTGGGAACAAAACCTAGAATCTAAAAACAATGTAGTATTACACTAATTAAAATATTCTCCATACTTTGCATTCAGTTCAAGGAAACATAATAGATTTTAATCTTTTACCTTTTCTCCACTTCTTACTTCTCAAATCTCCAGGTCCCTGCCGTCCAAGTAATGTTTCTGTTTCTACATTATGCGGAGTTAGCACAGTGTACTGGTCCC
This sequence comes from Benthosema pterotum, assembly GCA_039105355.1. NCBI lineage: Eukaryota > Metazoa > Chordata > Actinopteri > Myctophiformes > Myctophidae > Benthosema > Benthosema pterotum. Next base: position 41,549,645 of record CM076983.1, on the reverse strand, counting down.
CTGACACAGGAGCAGATAGGTACATAGCAACAGCAACAACACTTGATGGAGACATCTCCACCTGTGACTCAGGGAATGCAAGCTCCTGCTCATTCACTGCGCTACAATGTGGTGAAAAACTACACTGTCACTGTTGTAGCTGTGGACAGAGGTTGTCACAGTCAACCAAGTTCACCTGTGGATCTTATAACAGGTGAGAACATGTTCACCAAAGTCAACAACAATCTGATTTTGATGCACTTAGGTCATTTTGTTCTGTTGGAGTCAACTTAATTAAATTGTCAATTCATTTTTTGACATTGAATGCATAATTGACAAAAAGGGCTAAAGGAAGAAATACTTTGCTCCATTCCTCTGTACTAATTTGGGGTTCAAATCCTGTTCCATTACATCTCATTTTTATATCCTGAAGTCCAGTTAGTGTGTTTCTTCTTAGGACATCATATTATTGCTTCAATCTGACGTTTGCTTAACTTTGTAATTGTCTTCTTGTTACAGTGCCTTGTGTTGCTACGAACATATCTGTAGCTCCTCAATGTGTCAACAACAGTGCTGTTGTGTCCTGGTCTGGTCCCAAGGGAGCAGTACAGTACTATGTTTCTGCCTCAAGTAGTCAAGACAATGCCACCTGCATGTCCCTGAACTGCAATGTACTCTTACAAGCCTCATGTGTGGCACCACCTACACTGTATACGTTAAGGCTATGAATGACGACTGCTCCAGTGAACATAGTCAGACTGTGATATTCACCACAGGTATGAGATGGAGAACATTGCACGGACGCACTCACCACTTGCACACACGCAGTCACCACTTGCGCGCGCACACACACACACAACACACACACACACACACACACACACACACACACACACACACACACCCACATACACACACTCACACACACACACACACACACACACACACACACACACACACACACACACACACACACACACACACACACACACACACACACACACACACACACACACACACACACACAGTTGAAAAAACATTATTCTCATTAACGTTCTCACTCTTTTTCTTTCTCTTCCCAGCCCGTGTGCTCCTTATAATGTTACTGCCAGCCTGGTGTGTCCCAACTCAACCAATGTTACCTGGGTAGGAGACCCAGTGCCATCGCTTACAATGTGACAGCAGTTGGCCAGGATGGACAAATACATGACTGCAACACCAACAGTACCAGCTGTCAGATAGCCAACATGCACTGTGGCCAGAACTTCACCATCACAGTGACACCATATGCTGAGTCATGTGCTGGGAATGCCGGCATTCCTTATGAGTTCAGTGCAGGTACAGAGTGGGAACAAAACCTAGAATCTAAAAACAATGTAGTATTACACTAATTAAATTATTCTCCCATATTTTGCGTTCAGTTCAAGAAAACATAATAGATTTTAATCTTTTACCTTTTTCTCCACTTCTTACTTCTCAAATCTCCAGGTCCCTGCCGTCCAAGTAATGTTTCTGTTTCTACATTATGCGGAATTAGCACAGTGTACTGGTCCCCTGACACAGGAGCAGATAGGTACATAGCAACAGCAACAACACTTGATGGACACATCTCCACCTGTGACTCAAGGAATGCAAGCTCCTGCTCTTTCACTGAGCTACAATGTGGTGAAAACTACACTGTCACTGTTGTAGCTGTGGACAGAGGTTGTCACAGTCAACCAAGTTCACCTGTGGATCTTATAACAGGTGAGAACATGTTCACCAAAGGCAACAACAATCTGATTTTGATGCTTTAGATCATTTAGTTCTGCGGAAGTCAACTTAATTAAATTGTCATTCATTATTTATTTTTTTTACATTGAATGCATAATTGACAAAAAGGGCTAAAGGAAGAAATACTTTGCTCCATTTGTCTGTACTAATTTGGGATTAAATCCTGTTCCATTAATCTCATTTTTTGTCCTGAAGTCCAGTTAGTGTGTTTCTTCTTAGGACATCATATTATTGCTTCAATCTGACGTTTGCTTAACTTCATAATTGTCTTCTATTTACAGTGCCATGTGTTGCTACGAACATATCTGTAGCTCCTCAATGTGTTACAACAGTGCTGTTGTGTCCTGGTCTGGTCCCAAGGGAGCAGTACAGTACTATGTTTCTGCCTCAAGTAGTCAAGACAATGCCACCTGCATGTCCCCTGAACTGCAATGTACTCTTACAAGCCTCATGTGTGGCACCACCTACACTGTATACGTTAAGGCTATGAATGACGACTGCTCAAGTGAACATAGTCAGACTGTGATATTCACCACAGGTATGAGATGGAGAACATTGCACAGACGCACTCACCACTTGCACACACGCAGTCACCACTTGTGCGCGCGCCCACGCGCGCGCGCACACACACACACACACACACACACACACAACACACACACACACACACACACACACACACACACACACACACACACGCACACACACACAGTTGCAAAAACATGATTCTCATTAACTTTCTAACTCTTTTTCTTTCCCTTCCAGCCCCGTGTGCTCCTTATAATGTTACTGCCAGCCTGGTGTGTCCCAACTCAACCAATGTTACCTGGGTAGGAGACCCAGTGCCACCGCTTACAATGTGACAGCAGTTGGCCAGGATGGACAAATACATGACTGCAACACCAACAGTACCAGCTGTCAGATAGCCAACATGCACTGTGGCCAGAACTTCACCATCACAGTGACACCATATGCTGAGTCATGTGCTGGGAATGCCAGCATTCCTTATGAGTTCAGTGCAGGTACAGAGTGGGAACAAAACCTAGAATCTAAAAACAATGTAGTATTACACTAATTAAAATATTCTCCCATACTTTTGCATTCAGTTCAAGGAAACATAATAGATTTTAATCTTTTACCTTTTTCTCCACTTCTTACTTCTCAAATCTCCAGGTCCCTGCCGTCCAAGTAATGTTTCTGTTTCTACATTATGCGGAGTTAGCACAGTGTACTGGTCTTCTGACACAGGAGCAGATAGGTACATAGCAACAGCAACAACACTTGATGGACGCATCTCACCTGTGACTCAGGAATGCAAGCTCCTGCTCTTTCACTGAGCTACAATGTGGTGAATAAAACTACACTGTCACTGTTGTAGCTGTGGACAGAGGTTGTCACAGTCAACCAAGTTCACCTGTGGATCTATATACACAGGTGAGAACATGTTCACCAAAGGCAACAACAATCTGATTTTGATGCCTTAGGTCATTTTGTTCTGCGGGAGTCAACTTAATTAAATTGTCAATTCTTTTTTTTACATTGAATGCATAATTGACAAAAAGGGCCTAAAGGACAAGAAAATACTTTGCTCCATTCCTCTGTACTAATTTGGGATTCAAATCCTGTTCCATTACATTCATTTTATGTCCTGAAGTCCAGTTAGTGTGTTTCTTCTTAGGTAGGTCATCATATTATTGCTTCAATCTGACGTTTGCTTAACTTCATAATTGTCTTCTATTTACAGTGCCATGTGTTGCTACGAACATATCTGTAGCTCCTCAATGTGTCAACAACAGTGCTGTTTGTGTCCTGGGTCTGGTCCCAAGGAGCCAGTACAGTACTATGTTTCTGCCTCAAGTAGTCAAGACAATGCCACCTGCATGTCCTTGAACTGCAATGTACTCTTACAAGCTCATGTGTGGCACCACCTACACTGTATACGTTAAGGCTAGAATGACGACCTGCTCCAGTGACATAGTCAGACTGTGATATTCACCAACAGGTATGAGATGGAGAACATTGCACAGACGCACTCCACCACTTGTACACTACACAGCACCACTTGCACACACACACACACAC